>CM067218.1:159239289-159526519 GCA_034190945.1 Octodonta nipae
TCGGAAAATTTTGTTTATATGCTGGTTTCAGATATATAACTAAATGAATTCGAAAAAAATGACACAGTCCACATCCGGAAAAAGTAGAATCAGCTATGACTCTGGCCGCGAAAACATACGTTCTCAAGACCTACATGAGTTGTATGGAGAAAAATGTATAGGCTGAGGAGGCCCAGTTCCCTGGCCTCCACGTTCCCCTGACCTTGCATATTTTTGAAATATTTTCAATTATAGATTACAATGGGCCATTCTGTATATAAAAAACGATAAATTAACGATATAAATTTCAGTAATTTCGAAAAACAAAATTAAACATTAACACAATTATGGAACTAACTGAACTTTGCTTAAACACTACATATTTTCAATTTGAAGGAGATTTCTATAAACAAGAATTTGGTATGGCCATGGGTTCTTCTTTATCTCCTATAATCAGTAATATATTCATGACATATTTTGAAGAAAGATTCATAGGCAAATATAAGATTAATCAAAAGTGTGGTGGAGATACGTTGATGACATTTTTGTGGTTTGGGAGTATGGTGCTGAAGAACTGCACTCATTCCTAGATTACATCAATAGTCAAGAACCCACAATAAAATTTACAATGGAGATGGAAAATTTCCATAAACTTGCTTATCTTGATGTACTTATAGATAGAACAAACAACACAATAAGTACAAGTACTTATCGAAAACCTACAAATACTAATAGATATTTGAATTCTCACTCCAACAATCCCTTAAATGCAAAGAAAGGTGTTGTAAAGTGCTTATATGATAGAGCAAAAAACATATCTTCATCCACCCAAATCTTTAACAAAGAAGTCAATATTATCAGAGAACATCTACTTCAAAATGAATATCCCCAAGACTTTATAAATAAAACTATATATCAGCTAGAGACCCCCCGGTGGCCTAGTGGGAAAGTCCGTCAGCTCATACAATTGTACTAAATTGGAGCTTGATATAGCGGACCGGACCCGGGTTCAAATCCCAGCCAAGTCAAGGTTTTTTCATTAATAAAAAAATTGTGACACAATTCCGGGGGGGACAGTCGTCTCTGACGTAAATGGCAAAAATCAGGGAAATAGACATTTGCCCCTTACCAACCCGCACTGAGGCAGCGTGGTAAGGTATGCCTCATATCCCCTGTAAAAATTCTAAGAATATTCTTCGTCTTCTCAATCCTTCGAGACAATTCTTCCTACAAAAAGACCTTAAGCTCTTTATCAGTTTCCTCAAGACCTTGAGTGTCTCCGATTAGCTCTTCAGCTTTCGCTTCATTAATACATTCCGTTACGAGTCTAGTTATACAAAAGGCCAATTCCTCAACCTCTAGCCTTGAGTTTCCGATAAAAACTGCCAAAATTATGTTCGTCTTCTCAATCCTTCGAGCCAGTTCTTCAATTCTTCAGTCCTACACTTCTTCTTCTTCTTCTTCATTTCACTTAGCAAAACCGACCATTTGCCCACCTATCTTCAATTCTCTTCAATACAGTCCTTCAGTCCTTCTCACAGATCTTAAGCTCTTCTTCTTCTTCGTCTCTTCTCAAGACCTTAAGTTCTCCACTTCCACAGCTCTTCAAGTTCCTCTGCAAAATCTTTCAATTCTTCAGGGAGGCTACACCATGAAAAATTGGTTGAATATAGCTGCATATGATGATGATGATATCAGCTAGAAAGAAAACCGCAACAACAAACCAGCACAAATAGCATCACACTAATACCAACCAAACACAAACAAACAACCAAATTATGAACATAATTCCATATATCCCAGGTGTATCGGCAAAAATTAAACGGTTAGGAAATAAATACAGCGTTAAAACTGTTTTTAAAACAAATAATACCTTGCGCTCTATCCTCACACATACCAAACCGTTTAACGCAACCCAGAGTTCTAAAAATTGTGTGTACAGTGTTTTGTGTGACTGTGGCCATTCTTATACCGGTGAAACTTCAAGACCTTTAGAAGTAAGAAAAAAAGAACATCAATATAACATTTCCAGAAGACATGTGGACAAATCAAATTTGGCCAATCATGTGTTAACGAGCACCGGCAGCCATAGGATAGACTGGGATAAAACAAAGATTTTGTTGAAAGAAGAAAATTTAAAAAAGAGAAAACTTAAAGAAGCCAGCTGTATGATGATAAACAACACTGAAATCGGAGCACCTTCAGCCGACCTTCATTTAGACTGGAGGAATTTATTGCTAACAGAACAAAAAAAAAACGGTAACCTCAGCGTCAAGTGATCGCCAAACGACAAATTGTCAGTGTAAAATTTTTTGACAAACAACAAATTCAAGATCAAAGCGAAAATTTTTTAGAAAAAACCTCGAAAACAACACTAAACGATTGACAACGATTCCAGACTCGGAGTTGAAACGTCTCCATACACAGATAAATATTACACAATATACAATACATTACTTATATACAGGAATACTGGTTGATCATTTTGTAGACATCTCTTTCTCTCAGAATAACTGTGAGGAAGAATCTCTGTACAGACAGCCAGTAATCCGGGCAATTTTACGAAATTGCCTTACTACACTTTGTTCTACATATACAATTTTTAAATACTTATCTGTTGCAGGAAAAAATTTGGAGGAGAGAAAACCCAATGAACAGACAAAATAAATTTCAGTAATGTCTTTTTTTGTTTTTAAGGTTTTCTAAAGAAAATGAAAGCTAATTTAGCAACTAACAAACTAAACAGATGCAGACTTCTTCAAATTGAAAACTCACGTGTTTTTTTTTTCGAAACATCAGAAAAATGTTCCTAGATGACAAAATATAAAAAAAACTAACAAACCCACAAAACTATTTTTTCTTATTACTACAAAACTTTTGCAACCTAGCCTTAGCCAATCTATCCTTAGTTTGTTTACAAATATCTACTACCTCGTCTTCGTTCTTGCTGACGGCCTCAACCCTGACGTTCACATCGGTGACCTCTTTCTTCAACATCTCCGTGCCGTCTCCATCGTTGGCTGGTTTCGAAACCACCGACTCCAGCTCGTGCTCCAGCTGCTTGATTTGCGCCTTCAGCTGATTGATCTCGTCGTTGGCCTTGTTCCGCGATTCGATCATGTTTTTGATGATCTCGCACGCCTTCATTTGTTCGCTCTTCAATTTGATGATTTTTTGGTTTTGCAATTGATGCTCGTTCTTCAAACTGTGAAACTGACTGAGGATTTTGTCGTCGGCATCTTTCACGGGGAATTTATCAGGTGATGGTGTCACCACCATCGAAGGTGATCGTGATGATGGGAGTGATTTTTCTTTTTGATCGTCTTTGAGGTCTAGCGATACATGTAGTGCGTTCGTTTGCGCAACTCCTGTAGGTGTTGTTGGGTTCTGAACTGAAACAGAATTCGCGTCAGTATTCGACACTGTAGATGTTTTTTTCGGACTCTTTGGCACCGCTAAGTTTTGGTTTTTCCGGATTTCCAGCAAGGCGCTCTCCAGTTTGTTCTGCAGGTCGCGGATTTTCATTTTTTGTTTTTGGTTCTCCTCCTCCAGTTCGGTGACTTTCATGTCGTTCATGACTTTTATCTGGAACAAGAAGAGCAAGTTGTTTAAAATATGAATTTACAATTGACAATGTAAAAGAACAAAAGACGACAATTTTGGGTGACTTCAATACCCGAATAGGTAAGGGCGTCGCCAAAAATGGTAGATTTCGGGATTAAGGGGTTTCGGTAGGTTTTTTGGTCTAGAGGGGGCAAATCATAAATTTTGTGTTAATAATGAACACAAAAACGAAAATTATATTTCGAGATTTACACTTTATTTTATAAACGACACGTGTTTCGGCATACAATGCCTTTATCAAGTTTCACAACATACTAATTTAGTATTAGTTAGTTAGTAGTATTTAGTAACTGTAAATCTCGAAATATAATTTTCGTTTTTGTGTTCATCATTATGGATTTACATCAAGTATCAGCCGCAACAATTCAGTATTTGTGTTAATAAGTAAGAAAAGGTATTTGGAATTACGAAAGATTTTGTATTGGACTCCTTGAAACATAGTTGCAAATTTATTAGTCATTAGTCATTTTTGGAGTTCCCTACACATTTCCTTTGCTAAAATTTTTAAACTATTTCGTTTTCGTGCAAGGATGCGCGAAATATTAGGGTTCCGTATATGCAATATACGGATACCCTTATATCACTCCGGAGGTTGAAATTTGGTAGCAATGTATAGTTTGGTGACCCGATTAGAAGTACATATCGTTAAAGAAAAAAATTTTGATTTTAGGGGTACTTCTGGGGAAAAAACTAAAAAAATCGCCCCCCCGATCTCCGAAACTACTGAGCCTAAAATTTTGAAAAAAATAGGAAATATAGAACGTTGCCCGAACTTTACAGGAAAAATAAGAAGAAACCATTAATATTAATTTTGGGGGGCAAATTATAGAATTAAATAAAAATTTAAAAATAAAAAAAATTTCAAACGCATCATGTAATATATCAAATGAAAGGTCTCATTCTGAGGAACACAAATATATTTTTTTCATATTTAAAAAAAATTATGTAAAAAGATATTAACGAAAATATACCAAAATTTACCCATTCCCCCCACCTTATCTCCGAAACTATTAAACGTAAAGATTTGAAAAAATTAGAGGTATAGGTTCTGACCTGAAGTTTACTGGAAAAATAAGGAGAAAACTCTACTTTTAATTTTGGGGGGCAAATTACAGAATTAAATGGAAAATATAAAATTAAAATTGTTTCTAACCCATCATGTTATATATCAAATGAAAGGGCTCATTACGACGAAAACAAATATATTTTTTCATATTTTTTAAAATAAATTAATTAAAAGATATTCACCAAAATATAAAAAAATTTACCCATCTTATCTCCGAAAACATAAGCTGAAAATTTTTGAAAACAATTGAAGTATAGCCCCTCACCTGAACTGGAAAAATAAGGAGAAACCCTTAATATTCATTTTGGGGGGGGGGCAAATTATAGAATTAAATGGAAAATATAAAATTTATAATTGTTTCTAACGGGTCATGTAATATATCAAATCACAGGGCTCATTATATATTTTAAAATATATTAAATACATATTTTTAAAAAATTACCCATTCCCCCCGTTATTCCCCAAACTATACCCCTAAATTTTTTTGTGTATTGGAAAATATAAAAAATCCCTAATTCTATTATTTGGCCACCAAATAATAGAACTAAACGGAAAATAAATTATTAGAAAACCCCCATAGTAATTTTAGGGACAAATTATACAATTAAATGGAAAATAAAGATTCAATTTTCAAACGCATCATGTAATATATCCAATAAAAGGCTCATTATGTGAATTACAAATATATAATATATTTAAATCATTTGTTTAAAAGATATTAGCAAAGATATTAAACATCGACTTAATTCTCATTTTAGAAACTACACTATTTAAATTTTAAAATATATATTTTATTTGTATTTTTAAATAATTTGAATAATATATGTAATAATTTATAATTTAAAACTTGACCTATTTTGCCCTTTATCTTCCAATCTACAGAGCCTCAAAATTGAGACAGTAGATTATAAAAGGCTTCACTAAAAGTGTATTAGTAAAATAAAACGCTAATGTTAATTTTTGAGGGCCAAATTAGAAAATTAAATACATATGTATTCTGATAAAAATCAAAGAAATCCTGAAGCAAATAAAATAAAAAGTCTATGTGTGGAAAATCAAAGTTATATTTTTTATAAATTTAAAACGCTTCCTTTAAAAGATATAATGGTAAATATAAGAAAAATGCACTCATTCCCTGCTTGTCTGAAACTGGAATATTAGAATCTTGAAGGTGGTACGGAACCCTAAGTATGCGAGTCCAACTCGCACTTGACGAAATTATTTTAAATAGATGTTTCTCTCTTTTGTGATGAATATATGCTTCATTTTAATAATGAAATAGATTAAAAAAAAAAACTAAAACCGACTTCAAATATATATATATATATATATATATATATATATATATATATATATATATATATATATATATTTGATATTTGATTTGATATATTACTTGATCCATTAGAAACAATTTTACAGTTTATGGTTTCGGAGATAGAGGGGGGGGAATGGGTAAATTTTTTTATATTTTGGTGAATAACTTTTAATTAATTTATTTTAAAAATATGGAAAAAATATATTTGTTTTCGGCCTAATGAGCCCTTTCATTTGATATATATATATATATATCATCATCATCATATGCAGCTATATTCTACCAATTTTTCATGGTGTAGCCTCCCTGAAGAATTGAAAGATTGCAGAGGAACTTGAAGAGCTGTGGAAATTGAGAACTTAAGGTCTTGAGAAGAGAGGAAGAAGAAGAAGAGCTTAAGATCTGTGAGAAGGACTGAAGGACTGTATTGAAGAGAATTGAAGGTAGGTGGGCAAATGGTCGGTTTTACTAACTGAAATGAAGAAGAAGAAGTGTAGGACTGAAGAATTGTAGAACTGGCTCGAAGGATTGAGAAGACGAACATAATTTTGGTAGTTTTTTTTTTATCGGAAACTCAAGGCTAGAGGTTGAGGAATTGGCCTTTTGTATAACTAGACTCGTAACGGAATGTATTAATGAAGCGAAAGCTGAAGAGCTAATCGGAGACACTTAAGGTCTTGAGGGAACAGATAAAGAACTTAAGGTCTTTTGTAAGAAGAATTGTCTCGAAGGATTGAGAAAACGAAGAATATTCTTAGAATTTTACAGGGGATATGAGGCATACCTTACCACGCTGCCTCAGTGCGGGTTGGTAAGGGGCAAATATCTATTTCCCTGATTTTTGCCATTTACGTCAGAGACGACTGTACCCCCCCGGAATTTTGTCACAATTTTTTTTATTAATGAAAAAAACCTTGACTTGGCTGGGATTTGATCCCGGGTCCGGTCCGCTATATCAAGCTCCAATTTAGTACAATTGTGTGAGCTGACGGACTTTCCCACTATGCCACCGGGGGATGATGGCTTAGAAACAAATTTAATTTTATATTTTCCATTTAATTATGTAATTTGCCCCCCAAAATTAAAAATAGAGTTTTCTCCTTATTTTTCCAGTAAACTTCAGGTCAGACCCTATACATTTTTTCAAAACTTTACGTTTTATAGTTTCGGAGATAAGGGGAGGGAATGGGTAAATTTTGGTATATTTTCGTTAATATCTTTTTAATTATTTTTTTTAATGCGTTTGATTTTTTTTATTTTTAAATTTTCATTAAACTCTATAATTTGTCCCCCAAAATTAATATTAATGGTTTCTCCATATTTACTCCCAAACGGATCACCAAACTATACATTAATACCAAATTTCAACCTCTTCCGACCAGTAGTTTAGGAGAAAATTGCTGTGATGTGACAGAGGCAGACATCCGGAGTGATATTATAAGGGGATGCCTATATTGTATATACGGAACCCTAAAAAGTACCTTAACTAATGAGCAACAAATATATTTTATTCTGTAACAATTAAATACTTTTTCTGAAGTTATATATTTTCTATTTATTACACCCCGAGTTTCGAACAGAGACATTTACTTTTAATTCTATCGCCTCCACCAAAAAACCCTCCACCAAAAAACACAAGTTTCTAAAAAACAGTATACTACGTCATTGAAAAAAAAAATGGGACCACATCGGGATCTCCCATAACAGAATCCAGTTTAAACGATCCAAATTCCTCGGGCCGAATTCGAGTAATTCTTTCTTCTTTCGGAGCAAACAACTATATCCTATTAAAGGGGCGGATCTAAAGCTGTAAAGTGAATTTAAAAAGAAAAAGACGAAATCTTAAATCCAACATCCTAATGGAAAGTAACTACTATGTGTTTAACCAATGAAACACAATGTATCTTGCAATATTGCTAAGACCCCTGTACTTCTCTTCTTAGTACAAGATCAGCCCCTAAAGCAAGAGATTGCCACTATCTGAAGCTCGTTTCTGGATCCGCTCTGTCCTACTAAGATGACCAAAAACTTTTCAATATAAACTTTAATAGTAGTGTGGACATATACATACCCTTTCTGATTTTTTCTGTTCTCTCTCCAAATCCCCTCTGGTCATGGCGTACTTTTTCCTCAGATCCAACAGCTGATTGGCGACATCCTCGATTCGTTTGTTATCAGCCACGACGGTTTTCTGCAACGTCTGATTCTCTCTGTAGGTCATCTCGAATCGTTCTTGAAGATCCTTCATTTGAACGGTGAAATTCGAAATCTGTCGATTGGCAGTTTCGATTTCGTCGTGCAAATTCTTGATGATCTCGTCTTTGGCATGGAATTCTTTTTGCATGTTCTCGTAACGTGTCTTCCACGTTTCCGCCTGGCTGATGACGAACTGCAAGGAGGCGTTGTTCTCTTTTTCCATGTGCAACTAAAGAATAACAACTAACTGAATAACAGGATATCAACAGGTTGACACAGCTGAGAAAATTGTTGAACAAAATGTTACACTAAATTGGAAACAAAAAACTACTTTTACTAAGGAAGAACTAGGGATTAACTATACCAAGCACCACTAGATACTAATATTTATTCAGTGCCATGGAATTAATAATTACTAGTAGACATGCTATTTTTAAATACACATTCCAATCCATACTGGAGCAGAAAACATTTACATCTCGGTTCTTATAAGAGCTATGGCTACGAAGAAGCTATCTAACATGTTTAATTTTTCTTAGTATATTATCAATATTATTAACACCAAAAACAGTTGAAATTATCCTACTACAGTTGGTTTTATAATCATAGTCATCATCAATCAGCTGTCTTCCTTGTTGGTCAACTGATTCTTCTTTCAATTTCCAAGAACCTTGGCTCCGTCCACTTTCTTTAAATACGCTTCATGTTGTCTGTCCATCTGGTTAGGAAGGAGAGTCTCCACTGCTTATGTATGCTTTCTGCTGTGGTCTACTTTGAAATCTGTTATTCTAGCAATGTGAACGTGCCAGTACCATTTCAGCAGTACTTGTTTTTTACCACGACCATAATATATCAACACTAAAGCTATGTCTCAAACTATGTAAATTTTATTTACGAATTGTTTAGTCAGGGTTAGTGTTTCATCTCCATAGGTCACCAAGGTTACAATACATTGATTGAAGACATTTAGTTATAATCATAAGGGTTCCAGATTAAGTGTCTAAAAGCTATCCACAGGCTCACTGTTCTACTCCTTTTGCCAATTTGGTACTCATGGAATATTACTTATATCTCAACTTCATCTATATGGATAAAACCACGATCAATTCAGTAGCAAACTGAGTTTTTATCCGGCCAAAATTATCGGACGCTTGATGGAGTGTCTCCAATATTCTTGTTGCATTATCTTAGATGATTTAGGTCCTCTCTATTTATATTAACACCCATGTAGTTTTAGTATATTTGTTTGCAAACACGTTTCAATAGAGTTGTAAATAATTTCGTCAAAATGTCTATCGTCTTGCTGATTTCACCTGTAAATATTCTTTATTCTTGTGCTATACCAACAATTTAGCTGGTTGGAATTTCTTTTTTCAACATTCAATTTTCATTTTAGTAGTTTTAATCTATTATTGTCCACAATCGCTCTGTTCATGTGTCCAGTATTGAAAATCATGGGGCTCTCCCTGAATGCTGCACTACTTGTAAAAGAGATTTTTGTTTTTTACTTCCTGAAGCTTGTTTCGGTGCTATTTTTTTCTCCTTTTTTTATTGTAGTGTTGCGTATTTCCATATTCAACTGTTCATTTTCTAAGTCTTCAATATTTTTCAGTTTTTATGTTATGGGTGTCTTTTCTTTGACTCTGGATAATTACAGGACCTATTTTTTGGCTTCATTTAAGTTGGTCTCTTTTCATATACATTTCCTGAAACCCTAAAAAGATAATAACTATTTTCCATGGCACTGGGTTTATTCAAACTACACTTTCTAATAGAAAGATTAGACAAAAATATACAACAGAGGACATATATAATCACTACTTTTTTATAGCGAATAATAAATCGGCAACTGGGTTGTTTAGTTGGGTCTGTATAACAAAATCGGGATATTCAGAAATCTTTAATTACTCCAAGTTATTTGCTAATTTATTCTTTTAACGAATGTTGGTCTAAATTAGATTCCATGCAAATAAAACAAGTATCACATACTTTTATTACAATCAAGATAATAATCAGGATCCAATGTCACAAGAAATCGATAACAACATATGAATGTGAAACATGGGTACACTTAACGCAGAAGATACGAGGGCTGCCTTTTATATTTCGGGATTGGACAACCCTAGTGTTGGCAACTCTATCGTAAAGTTTGACATTTTTGAGGATATACGTACTCAGAACGTTTTGACATACGAACGCTGTGTTGTTTACAGTAACTTAAAGGATTCATCTCGGTTAAAAAATGGAATTAAATGGTGAACATTTTCGTGGCGATGAAACTCCATCAAGAACCACTGTTTATCGATGGTATAGTGAATTCAATCGAGGTCGTAGTTCACTCCAAGATGAATTTCGTGGAGGTCGTCCAAAAACAGTTGTTGTACCGGAAACCATTGAGATGCTGTGCGCGAACTGATATTGCAAGATCGTCATGTGACCTATCGTGAAATTGAGTCAACCTTACACATTAGTGGGACCAGCATACATTCAATATTGCATAAACACAATTTGTCAATCGTTCAAAAAAAGGCTCGTGTCGATTGGTCGAAAGAAAAGCTCAAAAAATACGATGGTGGTGCTTCAAAACACGTTTATGACATAGTGACAGGTGATGAATCGTGGATTTACGCGTATGAGCCCGAAAGTAAACAGCAGTCGACTGTATGGGTGTTTCAAGATGAGCCGAATCCAACAAAAGTTGTTCGCGCACGAAGCACTTCCAAGCAAATGATCGCCTGTTTTTTCGGAAAAACTGGCCATGTCGCAACCGTACCACTAGAACAACGCAGAACAGTCAATTCTGAGTGGTACACAACCATATGTTTGCCAGTTGTCTTCCAAGAAATGAGGAAAACCAACCGCCGAAGACGGATCACTCTTCACCACGACAATGCGAGCTCTCACACATCGGCTCAAAAAACTGCATTTTTGACCACTCAAAACATCGATTTGATGAGTCATCCGCCGTATAGTCCTGACTTGTCACCAAATGACTTCTTTTTATTCCCGTACGTAAAAAACAAACTGAGAGGTCAACGTTTTTCGACACCTGAAGAAGAGGCTGCTGCGTTCAGAATGCATGTTTTGGAGATACCTCAATCAGAGTGGAAAAAGTGCTTCGACAATTGGTTCAAACGCATGCAAAGGTGTATAGATCTTCATGGGGAATATTTTGAAAAACAATAAAGCGATTTTCGATGATTAATATTTGTTTTTATTCTCTAATCCCGAGATATAAAAGGCAGCCCTCGTAGCAAACTTCAACAACGGGTTCGAAAGGTTTTATGCAGAATACCTGTATCAAAGCCAGAAGACCTAGACCAGCCTGTTGGACGACTTCGCAAGGGATGGCAACAGGTGGCCTGAAGATTCGGAATTGGAACAGCAGTGGAAAAAAACTGAAGGAGTTCAAAGCTTCCTGCAGGCTGTAGCACCACTTGAGCGAGGAAGGTAGTTCCTAGTGGTCAGAGGGAAGAGTTTTAACGATCTAAGAATGTAAGCTTTCAGGAACGGTGCAATTGGAAAAACTAGTTTTCGGGCTATCTTGCTGGAATCTACTTAGCAATATTTTATCTGCAAAGACGTTAAACACTTCCCCTAAAGTACCTAGGCGTATGTGAAAGCTTGTGGAATATTCGAGCTGTGCGTGACTGACGATAGCAGGGCAGCGTGCCTCGATAGGCTAGTGAATGTGAAATGTTTTATAAAAAGAAACTGTCAAAAACGAAGATATGCTCATTAAGGTCGAGGACATTTATCTTCATGCTACTTGCAACAGGCTGATATGATGATATGATAATGATATCTGTGAAGAATTCAATGACGATTTGTTATATTCTGATTGAAATTTATAGGTTATTTCGTGGGGTTCCCTTAATGTGAAGAAAAACGGAGACATGTTTTTCCTTTCCAAGTTCATATCTTTAGTTCTTTTAGTACGCAACAATTACTCTTCCAGGATGAAGCCTGTTCTGTCACTCAGTGTATTTAATACGTTTCAAGGAACAAAACTACATTACGAAAAACTAGTCTAATTTTTTTTTGCAAACAAACCCAAATAAACAGTCTTTGTTGTCGTAATCATCGATTTAACGATATTCCTTGTTAACAGTGAAAAGAAAAAAAATACTAAAAATAATAATCTACAAGTGCACTTTTTCCCCTCTATTTAAAATACCTCTGTTTCCAAAATTTTGATTTTCTCTTGAAGATCAGTTACGTTATGGCCACTATTCGTAATTCGGCTACTAAAAAATCCAGTGGTGTCAGATTTAAGGGACATGCCATCAGATTCAAATTTTACATCCTTTAAAAAAAGAATACAAACAACAATTAATAAAGCTAAACATTAACATGCGGATTTATTCATTCGTTTTGATGTTAACGTAAAAAATATTTCTATGTCCATTTACCTGCAGTTGTAATCTGAGATCTTCCAGCTCTTGTTGGCACATGGTCAACTGCTCCTCCTTACTCGAAATGTACTTTTTGTGTTCTTCTTCTTCGAGTTCCATCGCTTTCACGGCTTGGCATAACAATTGGTGTTTGTCTTGAACTTCTTTTTGTAAATTCGCTATTTCGATCTGCGATTTGACATTAAACGATTGAAAAATAAAACGAATTTAAGCCATTAGATTGCAGAAAAACAAAAGATATTTTTACGTTGTTTTTTGGTACAGTCAGAAATGGCATTTATCAGAGATCAAGAAATAAAAATTAACGATTTTAAAGAAATGTCGGGTGTCCAAAAACAATACCAAAACTACGATTATTTTGAACATTTTTTTTTCAACACCGAGTATGAATAATAATTTACGTAAACAAATATTACCTGTAATTCAATATTTTTCTTAACGATATTATCCTTATCTAGTGTAAAATTTGTTCCCATTTTCTCTTCTAAAAAATATATCCTTAATTTAAGGTTGAAATTTTCTTTTTTCAAATTGGAAAGCTGTTCTTCGATTTCTTTGACGGACCTGCCCCGCAAAGCACCACCAACGGGGGACCGAAGGCCCATAGTATCTGCAACAAGTTAAAATTTAAATAAAATCATGAAATTGTAAAAAGTTTATTCTTATTAGAAACAGAGTTGTGGAGAAATCGGAGAAGTAGATGTAATGACCAAAACTGTTCACTCATATTGACAAATCTATTGAAATAAAAAGAAAATAAAAATGTAATCAAATATCGGTATTCGAAATATTTTTGACAAATGAATTACCACCCCTCCCCCAATTTTTAGCTGGAACCGCTCCTAGCAAAATATTCGATATAATAATTGGAAGGTTGTTCTTTGCAAACTAAAAGTTTTCGTCATTTGCGGTTTCAATCAAGTTCAGAAATATTAAAGAAAAGAGAGGACCAACAATCCTAGGAAAACTTAAATATTTAATACATTCTCAATTGTCTGCTGTCTGAGAATTTTTTATACAACACCTTTGGGAAGGTTCTGATAATAATATATTAATCAAATAATTAAATTCACATTAAAAACAGAATATTTAATATGAAAGTTACTGCAACGCGTCCGAAAAATCAATACTGATCTACTACATTGACTATTTTACCACTAAACAACGCTTGCATGCCACTTCCAGAAGTACATGCTCTAAGAATATATCAGCATCTAACGGCTCCCTCCATATATAATTACTCAATGTTTTAGGTTTTGACTGTCTGGCGGCGGCGGTCGGCGGCACTGTCAGTTGTTTGGCGTTGACAGTACGGACGTAAATAATGAATTTTAATTAATTTTATTTAATGAATGAACCAATATTATAAATTAATATTAGCATTCTGCGCTAAAGGTCGTCAGTAGCTACTAAACAAAACAAAAATAAAGAAAATCGGTTGAGAGACAGAGGAGAAAATGGTATCTAATCGTTTTGTCTTTGCCTATTTATATATAGATTTTCCGAGTTAAGTATATTCGTAATTATAAAAAAATCGATGCAATTTTTAAAAATTTTGGCCTCTGCAAATTTTTTTAAAACCGATTTAAAAAATATATATATTCATTTTAGTTGAAATTTGAGTTCTAGCCATTTTTGAAACAATTTATATCAAAATTTTCTAGTGTGCGCTGGCTGGCTGGCGCATATTACATTTAATGCAATGTTTACTATTATTTTAAACCAACTTCTCGCCATTATAACGAAAAATCAAGATACACAAATTGAAGTGGAATTTATGACTTTTCAAAATATCTTTAATAAGGTGGGATGTGCAAAATAGCTCTCTAAATTATTTAAACTCGAATTGTTGGAAAAATACTTATTCAATAATATCCATCGTGAGCATATACAGTGTGTCCGGTTATGGACTAGCGATAATCTAAATACATGTAAAGAAACTATTTTAATACACAAATACACCATATACTTACTAGGGCTCAATACCCCACCCCTGCATATGGCAGCCATTTTTTTTGATGACCTATTCTCTACGTGTGAACAAAAACGTTAATATCTCTTAAAGTTTTGGTCTTACTGAGATAAAAAAAGGCTTATTCAACGGACAATAATACTGTCTATCAACAACATTTCAAAACAAAGTGTTAACGTTTTCTTAACTTTTGAAAAAAAGATGAAATGCAAAAAAAGGGTGAAATATTTATGCCTACAACAAATTATTGCAAATCAATGCAAAAACAGTCCCATTTTTCTTCACTAATTCGAAAGTTTTTGAGTTAAGCTACAATACAACATTAAATTCACAACTGTATGTTTATTATTTTAAGAGTTATTGTTGTTTGAACATAGCGTATGCGCAAGCACAAAAGAGAGTTAACATATGTGGTTGCAGCTATATGGTGCACCCGCGTACTATTCTCGGGCAGTGAGAGAATATTTGAACAATAACCATGCACCGTGGATCGGTGGTGTAGTAGCGTGGCCAGCTCGCTCGCCCGATTTGACCTCCTTGGACTATTTTTTGTGGGGTGATATGAAGCAAAAGGTGTATGCTACAGTTCCAAACCAGTCGCCGAAGAAATAAGACCAGACTTAAAACTAATTAAGCGCTCAACTGCCCAGATAGCACACAGAGCATTAACTTGTCTACAAGCTGGAGGTGGGCACTTTGAACAACTGCTGTAGGATAAAATTTAATGTGTATAAAATATTGTAAAAGTATCAAATAAAAAGTAATAAGAATTTTATGTGGTTTTAATGTTTACCTGTTTAAAGTCCCGACAAAGGTCTTTTGTACTTGCGCATATGCTATGGTCAAACAACAATAACTCCTAAAGTAATAAACATACAGTTGTGAATTTAATGTTTTATTGTAGCTTAACTCAAAAATTTTCGATTTAGTGAAAAAAAATGAAAGGTTTTCAGGACTGCTTTTGCATTGATTTGCAATAATTTGTGAATTGCATAATTTTTTTACCCTTTTTTGCATTTTACTTTTTTTTTCAAAGTTAAGAAAACGTTAACACTTTGTTTTGAAATGTTGTTGATAGACGTTATTGTTCACATGTAGTGAATAGGTTATCAAAAAAAATGGCTGTCATATGGCGGGGTGGTGTATTGAGTGTATATGGTGTATTTGTGTATTATTAAAATAGTTGCTTTACATATATTTAGATTATCGCTAGTCCATAACCGGACACACTGTATACATTTCGTTTTAACGATGATTAATATTTCAGTATTAGTTACCAGAAAGTTATAAAACTTTTGAAAAAATCCACTTTTGACAAGATTTACAGAGTTTACTTGGTAAAAAATGATCCAATCAGAATGTATAAACACTCATTAAGAGGATTTCTTATTGTTTACAACTTTCTTGTAAACGGCATTACGATTCCTCCATTACTTTTCATTATAAGAGTGGGCCATCTAACTTTTTTTTTGAACTAGCGGTCATTTTCAACACGGTAACATTTATGTCAAATCTGTTTTGACAGAAAATTAGTTTGATGTCTCCCGTGAACGAAAATGGTTGGATATACGCTTAAACAACGTTGGGAAATACTCAAAAATTATTTCCAAAGTGAGTGTGTTGTTGCCGAATGGGTGCGAAAATGACGTGCTTCTATGGGCCGAAAAGAAGCGCCGTCCGCTCCGTATGTGAGACAATTTGTGAAAAAAGTGCGTGAAACTGGTTTGCTCATTGACAAACCAACACGTTAACGTGCTCCTACTGTGCGTACACGGGGGAATATTGATGCTGTAGCACGAAGTGTGGCCGATACTCCGAGGTGTGGCCATCGATCGCAAGAATTGCACATTTCGCGCACTTCTTTGAGGAGAATTTTGCATAAAGACCTCGGAATGACACCCTATAAAGTTCAATTGGTACAGGAGTTGAAGCGAACAGACCATCCAATGCGCTATCGCTTCGCACAATGGGCCAATGAGCACTGGAACGAAGACCCGGAATTTTACCGAAAAATCATCTTTTCGGACGAAGCTCATTTCCACCTCGGTGGATATGTTAACAAGCAAAATTGCCAAATTTGGGGAACGGAAAATCCACATGTGGTCGTTGAGAAGCCAATGCACTCCCAAAGAGTGACTATTTGGTGTGGATTTTGGTCTGGCGGCATCATCGGCCCATTTTTCTTTGAAAATGAGGAAGGAGCAACTGTTACTGTGAATGGCGAACGCTACCGCACCATGTTGAACGATTTTTTTTTCACGGAAATTGATGAATTGGACATGGACGGCATCTGGTTTCAACAGGATGGTGCCACGTGCCACACATCGCGCCCATCAATTGAGTTATGCCACACTCGATTTGAAAATCGTTTAATTAGCCGTTTTGGAGATGTGAATTGGCCATCAAGAAGCTGCGTTTTGACACCGCTGGATTATTATTTGTGGGGCGCTTTTAAAGACAAGTGTTATAATAATCCACAAACAATTGACACGCTCAAAAACAATATTCGTGCTTGCATCGCCGAAATACAGCCGCATACAATTGAAAATGTATTGAAAAATTGGACCGGCCGAATTAGCTACTGTGAGGCCAGCCGTGGAAGCCATTTGAATGAAATTGTTTTCCATAAATAACCGGAAAGATTGTACTTTCGAATAATAGCATTTTCAAAAAAAAAGTTGGATGGCCCACCCTTTATAAGCAAAAAACAAAAGAAATTCGTATTTTTCCGGTTTTTATGATTTAAATAGTTTATTTACTTCTACGAGTTTGATGTTAAAATCTTAGCAATAATTATCAAAAAACTGTTACTAACTTGATGATATAAGCGAATTGCTGCTGAATTTTATGTCCGAAAATGGGATAAATTTAACTCTATAAACTGGTGTAATTAGGAATTAAAATCTAGGCCATTACTACTAATTTTTATATTATTGCTGTGTTGACTTACTACTAACGAGGGAGTCAAGATCATCTTCGGAACTATTAGAACTGTACATTGATATCATAGATATAGGTTTGTCTTGATCCAACTGATGATCCATCACCTCACTTTTCAACACTGCCTTAAAATGATCTTCTACCATCCTTAATCGGTAAGTCGAACTAATACAAATCACTCGGCAATTAATTTTCGATATACAGATCCCCGGAACGAGCAAGTACACACCCTGAACCTCTTTTATTGTATTGTTCTAGACTACGGAACCGTGTAGAAAATTAATAAGGAAAATTACCGATAAAAAAAATGTCTAGCCGACTGAAAACAACGTCAAATATTGGTTGTCGTAAATAATACGCACACAAATTTTGAACATTTATGATGTGAGACCGCGCACTAACAAAATGTGACAGACACGAATAATTTTTAGGAGATGAAATTTGTTTTGCGAAACTGGTTCCAAGTGGACCCAATGCCCAACGTGACATTTAAGATTGTTTCGGTGACGTTTTGTATCTATGGGAACTTTTTTGAGTGGCAAATTAAAATATTTTATATACAGTGTTAAGTAAGAAATTACATAATTTTGGCTTCGCAAATGACACTGTTCAACTTATAAGATCATATCTTTCTCATAGAATCCAGTACGTAGCAAGCAATGGTCATAAGTCTGATGAATTTCCTGCAACATCTGGGGTACCACAAAGCTCCATTCTTGGACCTTCGTGTTTATATTATTCATAAACGACCTATGTGATTTGCTGAATTGTAGAAGCCTTTGTTTCGCAGATGATTTGAAGATATACTCGTCAGTGAACAGTGTTGCTGACTGAGGAGCTGCAGAATCAACTGTGTTATATTGAAAAATGGTGCACTAATAATTTATGTTGTCCTCAATGTACAGAAATGCAAAGTTGTTCGATTTATAAGGCGACATTCGACTATCGAATATGCAATTTTAACTTAGAAATGTGCAATAAAGGACCTTTTATATTTCGGGATTAGAGAACAAAAACAAATATTAATCATCGAAAATCGCTTTATTGTTTTTCAAAATATCCCCCATGAAGATCTATACACTTTTGCATGCGTTTGAACCAATTGTCGAAGCATTTTTTCCACTCTGAGGTATCTCCAAAACATGCATTCTGAACGCAGCAACCGCTTCTTCAGGTGTCGAAAAACGTTGACCTCTGAGTTTGTTTTTTACGTACGGGAATAAAAAGAAGTCATTTGGTAACAAGTCAGGACTATACGGCGGATGACTAATCAAATCGATGTTTTGAGTGGTCAAAAATGCAGTTGTCGTGGTGAAGAGTGATCCGTCTTCGGCGGTTGGTTTTCCTTATTTATTGGAAGACAACTGGCAAACAAATGGTTGTGTACCACTCAGAATTGGTACGGTTGCGACATGTCCAGTTTTTCCGAAAAAACTGGCAATCATTTGCTTGGAAGTGCTTCGTGCGCGAATAACTTTTGTTGGATTCGGCTCATCTGGAAACACCCATACAGTCGACTGCTATTTACTTTCGGGCTCATACGCGTAAATCCACGATTCATCACCTGTCACTATGTCATAAACGTGTTTTGAAGCATCACGATCGTATTTTTTGAGCTTTTCTTTCGACCAATCGACACGAGCCTTTTTTTTGAACGATTGACAAATTGTGTGGGATCCAACGCGAACAAATTTTTTTGACACTCAAATGTTTATGCAATATTGAATGTATGCTGGTCCCACTAATGTATAAGGTTGACTCAATCTCACGATAGGTCACATGACGATCTTGCAATATCAGTTCGCGCACAGCATCAATGGTTTCCGGATCAACAACTGTTTTTGGACGACCTTCACGAAATTCGTCTTGGAGTGAACTACGACCTCGATTGAATTCACCATACCATCGATAAACAGTGGTCCTTGATTGAGTTTCATCGCCAAAAATTAAATTAAGTTCATCCATGCACTCTTGCTGACTTAATCCACGTCGAAAGTTGTAAAAAATAATCGCACGAAAATGTTCACGATTTAATTCCATTTTTTGGGCGAGATGAATCCTTTAAGTTACTGTAAACAACTCGTATGTCAAAACGTTCTGAGTACGTATAACCTCAAAAATGTCAAACTTTACGATAGAGCTCTCAGTTGCCAGATTGCAACACTAGGGTTGTCCAATCCCGAAATATAAAAGGCAGCCCTCGTATGTGGAATAAAACCTAAAATCTGCCGACCCCCTCCCCTAAAAGTAAAAACCACCCATTTCTGGTAATGTTTTGAGTATAATAATTGATCATTTATATTAATTGGGTGTAAAGCTAGTATATACATAAATAAATACATTTTTTTCGGTCACTTTAGTTTATTGTTCCGTTGACACCCAATATTTGCTTCTCTCTATCAAATAACAGGGCACCAACTGAACAAACACCCGAAAATAGTACATTTATTTAAACTCGTCCATGTAAAAAAATGTGATATCCGTGTCAAATTCACACAGCCGAGACCACGATCTCGATTTTTGTGTACATACTTGTTGAGCAATTAGATTACATTGTTTATCTTTCCGAGAATAATTTTATTTTTATTTTGTTTTTAACGAAAAGATGGACGGGAGCCAACAAACAGATAGTCGTTGCCAAAGGACGAATTTATTGCTTCACATTATTCTTGTTTTACGCTTTGAACAATGAAACACAAAAAAATTGATCATCATTTGCAACTGTTGAAATGGCGTTATAAAAATTTCTTGTTGACAATTTTTACAACTGTCGTATATTTTTTTAGTAAGACATTTTTATTATTCGTAATGTATTGTCATTTGCAATATTTATTGTATATGCCTTGGCAGTTTTTTAAATATGTTTTTCTGACGTAGGATTCATTGCTCACAGGTAGATAAGACGCCAAACTTTTACTTAGAGATAAAGCTGGTAAAAACACAACATAACACACACTTGATTTATTATGAATTTTAAAATAATCCTAAGTTTGTCAAACGATATATTTATTCATAAATAATGATTTAGGTTTGGAAAGAACGGGGTAAAATTGTAAAAAACATGGTTTTCTCGAATTTTTAAAAAAAATTTAAGGAATTTTGAAATAAAATGTTGGAATTGGTTCTTTATGTTATGCTAGAAATATAAATAAGATCTGAATATTTTAACTTTTTGTTGAAAAATAACAGAACTAGAATCAAAAATGGTAACAAAAAAAGTTAAAACAAGTAGGAAAAGTAAACATTTAAATAAATTACGATAAAACGGCAGTCAGGGCTTTAAAAATAATTTCGTCAAGTGCGAGTTGGACTCGCATACTAAGGTTTCCGTACCACCTTCAAGATTCGCTTGATTTTTATAAGAATACATATGTATTTAGTTGTCTAATTTGGCCCCAAAAATTAAAATTAGAGTTTTATTTTACTAATAAACTTTCAGGGAAGCCTTTTATGATCTACTGTCTGAATTTTGAGGCTCTATAGATTGGAAGATAAAGGGCAAAATAGGTCAAGTTTTAAATTATAAATTATTAAATCTGTTAATCAAATTATTTAAAAATACAAATACATTAAATAGTGTAGTTTCTAAAATGGGAATTAAGCCGATGTTTAATATCTTTGCTAATATCTTTTAAACAAATGATTTAAAAATATTTTTATTTTCCATTTAATTTTATAATTTGTCCCTAAAATTACCATGGAGGTTTTCTTAATAATTTTTCTTATAGATTTCAAGTGAGCCCCACTACCCCTAATTATTTTCAAGGTTTTAGGTAGTATGGTTTCATGAGAATTTTTTATATCTTTATGTTAATATCTTGTAAACAATTAATATGAAAAATATATTTTTGTATTCCTCATAATGAGCCCCTTCATTTGATATATTGCATGACACGTTAAAAAAATATTTTTTATTTTCCGTTTATTTCTATAATTTGGCCCCCAATATTAATATTAAAGATTTCTTCGTATTTTTCCTGTAAATAAAAAAAGTAGTTCTTATAGTTTAGGGAATTAAGGGGGGAATGGGTAATTTTTTAAATATTTTTTTAATATATTTTAAAATATTTATTTTAAAAAAATTCAAAAAAATATATTTGTATTACTCACAATGAGCCCTGTGATTTGATACATTACATGATACGTTAGAAGCAAGTTAAATTTTTTATTTTCCATTTAATTCTGTAATTTGCCCCCAAAATGAATATTAGGAGTTTCTCCTTATTTTTCCAGTAAAGTTCAGGTGAGGCGCTATACCTATATATTTTTTTCAAAATTTTACAGCTTATGGTTTCGGAATATCTTTTAATTAATTTAATTTAAAAATATGAAAAAAATTATGTGTTTTCGTCATAATGAGCCCTTTCATCTGATATATAACATGTTGTTGTTTAATTTTATATTTTCCATGTAATTCTGTAATTTGCCTCCCAAAATTAAAAGTAGAGATTCCTCCTTATTTTTCCAGTAAACTTCAGGTCAGACTCTATACCCCTATTTTTTTCAAAACTTTACGTTTTATAGTTTCGGAGATAAGGGGGGGGAATGGGTATATTTTGTTATATTTTCGTTAATATTTTTTAAATTATTTTTTTTAAATATGAAAAAAATATATTTCTGTTCCTCAGAATGAGATCTTTCATTTGATGTATTACATAATGGGTTTTAAAAATTTTAAATTTTTAAATTTTCATTTAATTCTATTATTTGCCCCCCAAAATTTATATTAACGGTTTCTCCTTATTTTTCCTGTAAAGTTCGGGCAACGTTCTATATTTCCTATTTTTTTCAAAATTTTAGGTTTAGTAATTTCGGAGATCAGGGAGGGAACGGTCGATTTTTTTAATTTTTCCCCCCAGAAGTACCCCTAAAATCAAAATTTCTTCTTTTGCGATATGTACTCCTGATCGGGTCACCAAACTATATATTGATACCAAATTTCAACCTCTTCCGTCCAGTAGTTTAGGAGAAAATTGCTGCGATGTGACAGAGGCAGAAATCCTGAGTGGTATTATAAGGGTATCCTTATATTGTATATACGGCACCCTAAAAACATCTGATTCCAATTGTCCAATATCATGGTAAGTTATTCTACATGAACATAGTTACTAGCAATGTGATGGATCATTAAAATAATATATCCGCGGATACGGATCTGAATACGGATATTTGGTCCCAAGATCCGCAGATACGGATACGGATGTTAACTTTTTTAGAGTAGGCGGCGGTAAATATTGCACATAAACCTTTGGAAAGAGACAATCTGTGATGGACAAAAATTATTGACCTCTATAAGAGTTAACTCTCACAACCAAAGGACATTAAAGTATGATAGTTATAGACTGGGCAAGTAGTCACTTGGAGGTCTCAGTCACATCGCTCGCACATATTTATCATCACCGGCGACAAGCGTTCCCAGCGAGCAATTTTTTAGTGCAGCAGGAATTGTTTATGTGCCGCATCGTAACAGCCTTTTGGGGGACAAAGCTGTCAAGTTGCTCTTTTTGAAATACAATTTACCATTACTTAAGTCACCAATATTCCTAACATATTGGTCGATTTTTCGAAAACTCCTTATGGATGTGTTTAGTTTTTTAACGTTTAATCTATTAGGGAAGATCCCTAAGTCACCTCATATACTTTTCTGCGACGTGCAACTTGCAGTTTTGCAGAAAATCGCTGAAAATTCCAAAATTATTATCAAAAATTATATCGATATGACATAACGGACATTTCCTAATAAATATTTTAATTTCAACGTAATAGTGCGGGAATTTTACGCACTGGAAGTTTTAATTGCGAATTTGAAAATTTTCTTTGTACATCTCAAGCATATAGGTAGTAAAGCATAGTATTTTCGGCTCCTTAAATCAATGAGTACCAAGCTCGTTTTGTTTGTATACCAGGCAAATACCTATTTGAATGCAAATTTTTCCATTTTGCGAAGACGATGCTTTTGGTTGTCACATTCTCCCGGCCTAATAGAAAATTCAGTGACAACATACGTCAAACTTTAAAATGCTATTTGGTGCGTTTATAGACAGGGTGTTTAGTTATAGCAAACAAAATCACAAAGTAAAGTGATAGGAGTTGCATTTATATGAAGATTGAAATATAGGACGGACTAGAATGATAGTCGTCCATACGCAGCTGTATATACAGGATGGTTGGAATATATGCTGGAGTTGAATTATATTTATACAGTGTGATTAAAAAATTATTTCTTTTATAGCCCATAAGAAGTTGCATAAAGTGTGGAGAGGAATTAATGTTACACAGTGCGATAATATAAAATGTTAAAAATGAAATAATTTATGGGGTAGCCCACAAGGAGTTATATACTATGGTTGAAATATAGGACGGATTTGACTCCGTAAATATGGGATGGATTCTACTCCGTCCTATAATTTACAGAAGGCGGCTAACAAATTTATGCTTGTCCAGGAGCAGTCGTATGAATAGAATGGTTGGTACATAGGATGGAATTATCTGTAATTATACAGAGTTGTCAAAAAAGTTGAAAAAATGTTACAGGGTGTGGTCCATAAGGTATAAATATATTTTGGGCTTATTAAGTCACCGCGTACTACTCAAAGAGGTTAATACTGTAGAGCACGTGAAGTAGCGAAATTCATGTAATATCAATAGAAAGAGAGAGAGAGAGAATAAGCGTGTCGTTCCTGATTGGTCAGTGTCAGTGGTGACGCCTACTATTGGTAGGGTAGAGACATAACAAGCGCTCCCTGGTATTGTCTTTCTCTTTCTACTATTATTACACTGCCACTTACAATAACGCTTATACCTAATTCACTCTACGTATAAACCTCTTTGGTACTACTACATTTTGTTCGTAAACATTAACCTGTCAATTTAAATGAAAATGTATCATTGTGTTATGTTGAGGCTTTCGATGTTACCTGGTTCTGTCTATTAAGGTTATACATACAAAATAAAAAAATAAAGAATGAAAACTACCTAAGTGCAAAAAAACTAAAAAGTTGAAAATAAAAATTGAAAAAAATATATAACCGACTTCCACCTATAACTAAAAAGCTAAAAATATTAATAACAAAATACAAGTCTAGCAAATAAATAACACATTCAATGTTGTTAGATACCTACCCAGGAAGTAAAAAATGTAAACATTAAAAGGTGCTCATTCTGTACACATTAATTACCTACCAATCTAGTATATTTTTAAGTCGGTGCCAAGCAAATCTAAAATCCTGCATTGCGTACTTATCTACTACTTCATCAAACTTGATTGTTGCTTGGCACCGACTTCAAAAATATACTAATTTGGTAGGTAATTAATTTGTTCAGAATGAGCACCTTTTAATGTTTACATTTTTTACTTCCTGGTTAGGTACCTAACAACATTAAATGTGTTATTTATTTGCTAGAGTTGTATTTTGTTATAATTATTTTTAGCTTTTTAGTTGTAGGTGGAAATCGGTAATATTTTTTAAAAAATGTTTTTGTTTTATGGTGTTATTTACGTAAGAAATCATAAAAACAAACTAGAAGAGGCCACACAGAAGCTTAGTAACATAAACGTTACTGAGGTCAAAAAATTATATGGATTTTAGCAGTCATTAGCATTGAATCTTCACTGTTTACTACAAAGTTAGTTCAAACTCATAATTTACAGAAAATGCTAATTAAAACAAACGGTTTCTCTGATTTATATTTCCCAATACTTTCCCTCTGCCATTAAATTTTCTAAAAACGTGTCGCATTTATTTTAGGAAACAACGAAGACCGACACTTACTTGTATGCACCTTCTGTATTTTATCACGGCACACAAGATGTGGGTTTTGAATACATTTCTGGCTGTTAATGTAATTGCAGGTTCGGTTCTGATTGAAAACAGATGAAGACGAATGTCTAATTATTGTTTACCATATTAACAAAGAAAAATGCAAAGCGATTTTTAAGCGGAATAAAATGCCTAGTTTATTTAACATCTGTCTAATTTATTACGTGGTTTTAATTAAAATGTAAGAGTGAACGATTTAAAACATTTGCAATAATGAATTACAAGAAGGCATTAGAAATTTTACACATCCAGAAAATTTACATATCAAGTTAGGCTTAACGTTTACGCTTCTAAAAAATAAAACAAAAATCTCTATACGAAGGAATCTAAGACGATATAAAACATTTTTAAAAAAAATATAACCGACTTCCACCTATAACTAAAAAGCTAAAAATAATTATAACAAAATACAACTCTAGCAAATAAATAACACATTCAACGTTGTTAGGTACCTACCCAGGAAGTAAAAAATGTGAACATTAAAAGGTGCTCATTCTGTACAAATTAATTACCTACCAATCTAGTATATTGTCGGTGCCAAGCAAATCTAAAATCCTTCATTGCATACTAATCTACCACTTCATCAAACTTGATTGTTGCCTTATGAACTACGCCATGTAACCTTGTTTTTAACTTTTTTTGACAACTCTGCATAATTATAGATAAATCCACTCCGCCCTATGTACCAACCATCATGTCCATACGACTGGCCACGGAAAAGCATAAATTTGTTAGCTGCCTTCTGTATAGGACGGAGTAGAATCCATCCCATATTTACGATGTCAAATCCGTCCTACATTCCAACCATAGTATATAACTCCTTGTGGGCTTCCCCATAAATTATTTCATTTTTAACATTTTATATTATCGCCCTGTGTAACATTAATTCCTCTCCACACTTTATGCAACTTCTTATGGGCTATAAAAGAACTAATTTTTTAATCACACTTTATATATAAATATAATTCAACTCCACCATATATTTCAACCATCCTGTATATGATTTGCTTATGTCCACATCACATAACAGTTTTTAATTTTTATTTCACATTTTTTCCAATATTTTTATACCACCAAACATCCAGTCCACCCTATATTCCAACCATCCTGTATATACGGCTGCCTATGGACCACTATCATTCTACTCCGTCCTATATTTCAATCATCATATAAATGCAACTCCTTCTATCACTTTACTTTGTGATTTTGTTTGCTATAACTAAACACCCTGTCTATAAACGCACCAAATAGCAGTTTAAAGTTTGATATGTATTTTCTATTAGGCCGGGAGAATGTGACAACCAAAAGCACCATCTTCGCAAAATGGAAAATTTTTTTATGTCATTTCGATGAAATTTTTGATAAGAATTTTGGAATTTTCTGCAAAACTGCAAGTTGCACGTCGCAGAAAAGTATATGAGATCACCTAAGGATCCTCCTTAATAGATTAAACGTAAAATACATAAGGAGTTATCGAAAAATCGACTAAAATATTAGGGATATTGGTCGATTTCCATGCACGCATGTGTTCATTTACAAATTTTATCACTTTATCAATAGAATTCTTTTCCAAAATTTGAAGTTTCACCAATCCGGATATATACTCTATTAAACAAGACCATATTCATTCAAAACAGGTAACATACATACAAAAAAAAGCAAAAAAAACGCAACGAATTGATAACCTCCTCCTTTTTGGAAGTCGGTTAAAAAAGGGTTTCCATTCATGCGACTAAAATACCGACAACAATCATAAAAACCAGACGTAAATAAATGGGTTCAAACCAACAAGCACCTTATTTTTAAGGTTGTTTTCTTAACTTTAGAAAGAAATGTATTTTTTTACTAACCAGGGGCGGATCCAGACACGTGTTTCGGGGGGATTTATGTCTCGGGGGGGGATTTATGTCTGAGGGGGACGAATTGTGTCTCAGGGGGCGATTTATGTCTCAGGGGGGCGATTTATGTCTCAGGGGGCGATTTATGTCTCAGGTGGCGATTTATGTCTCAGGGGGCGATTTATGTCTCAGGGGGAGCGATTTCATGCTTCAGTGGGGGCGATACTGTACTAAAGTTACCTAAATATAATTTTATACCCAGATTTCTTGGGCTACTATCTTAAAAATAGCATTTGTGAGGTTTAAACCCATAGAAGTTACCTTTATCTAGGCGCTTGGAGTTAAGATTACCTCGTTTTAATATTAAATTTACTAACTTTGAGGCTCTCGGTGGGGGCGATCGCCCCCATCGCCCCCCTCCCCTTGGATCCGCCCATGTTACTAACTGTTAATTTTCGGTATAGGACATTGTACATGAAAAATGAATTTAATGCAGAATTCAAAAATAACAAACAAATGTTAACAATTGAAAAAATGAAGTTGATGGTCGGAATTTATTTCTGGGGCACCCTGTATAAATGAGTTTATCATCACAAAAACCGCAGTCCAAAAAAAAACGACGTGTCCGAACGTTTTTCCAAAAAAACAACATAAACCCTGGCTTTTAAATGAATGTGTTCTACCCATGCGCCCTCACTGTATATTAGTGGTGTGTTACAATATATTTGTGATTCAAAGATTTATAAAAAATATACTTACTACTTTGGAATGTAGTGACATCTTGATCTAATGTTACCTCTTGCAACTGACTGGGACTCGTGCTGAAACAAACAAAAAATAGTATAATGTTTTGATAGATAGAAGTTATGCCTAGAATCACTTCACTTATGCATTTCTGATTGGAAATTGAAACTAGTCCGGCTAGTAATCTAGATTGGAATAAAGAAATATTTGAGTATTTGGGGAAAAGTACTGGGAAAGCTGTGGAACCTTTGGTGTGTCACATATGTATAAAGACCATAAAATTTTAAACCCTAACAGCAAACCTTTATTTTGTCACTAACTGCCCTTTGAAGAGTAAAGCTGCTTGATGATGACAATTCATATAGTTACCATTATATAGGATGGTTAAAAAAATGCTATATATTGTCTATTTATAACATTTTTTTAACCATCATGTTTAATGGCAACGATATAAGCAGTTGTATATGCATGAATAAATTCGTGGAAATATTTGTTGTTGTAAAATTATAATTATATAGGATGGTTCAAAATGTGTTAGTTAACTAAATGTTTTATTGGGTGGCCGAAAAGCAGTTACATATATGCAAGAGGGGGGATTGTGTTGAAATATAAAGGACTGGAGAGAAATTATAGTTATTCGGTGGTGGTTAGAGAAAACTAAAAAATATATTTATATCGAGTACCCCATATGCAATTGAATACATATGATAGTTGAAAGATAAGACCGAGTAGAACAATTGTATACAGGGTGATTTAAAAAATGTTAAAAGAATGATATACCTAAAGGGTAGCCCCTTAGCAGTAACATTTAGAGGGTTGTTGGAAGATAGGGTAGAGTGGAAACAGGGTCGTTCATTTATTGGGTGGCCATTGACAGATTTATATACAGGATGGTTGACATATATGCTGTAGTAGAATTATAAATATACAGGGTGAATTAAAAAATATTACAACAAAAATGCAATATTTGGTAGCCCATAAGCAGTTGCATATACAGGGTGAGTTATTTTTTTTTTTGATGATCAGTATAGGGATCTCGGAAATTAGTGGAGATAGAGCAATGATTAAATTGGGAAAGATTTGCCGTTTTACTGGCCCAATTTAATGACCCTTTCGGATTTTTGTAAAAAGTCATGGCTTACTAGATATTTTGAAAAAACGAAATTTTGTCGATTTAGTCAAATCCCTCTAGCTCCTTTGTTTTTGATTTTATAAAAAAATGTAAATATCAAAATTGAAGGGAATGGTATTCCGAATATGATTGTCATGTCCTCGTTTGCGTGACAGCTCTTGTTCTCGAGATATTAAACAAACTTATCTTTTTTTGAATGGAAACCATAGTTGGCTATGACCTCAAAAAATCGGACATTTTTAGAGCTTTTCAACGATATAATACTCGATATAGTTATTCATAAAAATAACGGAATTATGGATGCTTTTCTCTCTTATTTTCACTTTTAACGTAGTTAGCCATGAAATATATTGATTTATTAATAACTATTCCAAGAAACATTTTTTTATGAGGTATATGAGATATAACGGAAAAACTAAATAAGTAGGTACTTACTAAAAACTTAATTTATGTTCGAAAAGTTCACCATTGTTATTTAAACAAAAATGTGCAACTTTTTAAGATTGACATTACCGCTTTCCTCACAGACCGCCTATCAGTTTCTTCAATTGCTTGTAATACCGCCTCCCTTAGGTCACCAACTGTCTCATACTTTCTTTTGTATACCCAGTTTTTTAGCGCACCCTATAAATAGAAGTCTATAACTGTCAAATCGGGGGACAGGGGTGGCCATTCGCGTGGGCCATTTCTTCCTAACCAAGAGGTTGGATAGATATTATCTAAGTGTTGTCTTACTAATAACGAGTTATGAGCAGGTGCTCCATCATGTTTGGAACCACTCAATTTCTAAACGAGTTCTCAAATTCAAATTATGCAACATGTCTTGAAAGGTCTATTGCAAGAAATGCAAGTAGCGCTCCCCAGTAAGTGATTCGTCATAGATAAAAGGCCCCAGAATAGTAGACCCCTATGATACCACACACCAAACATTAAAACCAAATTTTATGTGGGGTCGTCTTTGTTCTACATGGAAAGGGTTTTCTTTAGCCCAGCTATGCTTATTGTGTCTATTGAACATACCACAGTTAGTAAATCTAGTTTCATCTGACCATAACACCTTTAATGGAAACTGTGGATTGTCAAGGCACATGTCTCTAAACCATGTACAAAACAAAATACATCGATGTTCGTCACCAGCATTCCACCATATTCGGTTTTTTTTCGTTAGAATATTCCATTTTATCACGAAAACTTGTCAGTTCAGCACTACTAATGGAATTACTCTCAAATGAGGAAACGTCAAAGTGTAAATAAGAGAGTAAAGCATCCATAACTAAGTTATTTTTATGAGTAACTATATCGAGTATTATATCGTTGCAAAGCTCTAAAAATGTTCGATTTTTGAGGTCATAGCCAACTATGGTTACCATGCAAAAAAAGATAAGTTTGTGTTATATCTCGAAAACGAGAGCTGTCACGCAAACGAGGACATGACAATCATATTCGGTATACAATTCCCTTTAATTTTGATATTTACACTTTTTTTATAAAATCAAAAACAAAGGAGCTAGAGGGATTTGACTAAATCGACAGAATTTCGTTTTTTTCAAAATATCTAGTAAGCCATGACTTTTTACAAAAATCCGAAAGTGTCATTAAATTGGGCCAGTAAAACTGCAAATCTTTCCCAATTTAACCATTGCACTATCTCCGCTAGTTTCCGAGATACTGATCACCAAAAAAACTCACCCTGTATATGATGGTTGTAATTTAGGGTGAAGAATTGTAGTTATACAGGGTGGTTAAAAAAAGTTAGAAAAAAAGATAGATGTTTAACATAGCGTATAAATAGATTTATTAATCAATAACAGAAACTGTTTAATTTATAAAGCTTGGCACCAACTCCAAACACAGTTTTATAGAACATATAAAAATTTTCTTTTAAAATATCCAATTGAATTATTTTTTACATTTTAGCGTCATTAGTGTCATCACGTATTTATCTTGGTACAATAAAATAATGAGAAGACATTTTAATCCCCCAGTGGTTACGCAAGCTAGTGTTCTTTGATAAATTCACAACATATGTACCATTTTTTTCCCTACAATCTCTTTGATCAATTCAAACATCTGGACTGTGCCACCACTAAAGACACTTATCCGGGTTTCATTAAAAAAACATCCCAATTCTTTCGATGGAAGCAGGAAGTCAAAAGAGAGTCGTAGCGTACGCTTATAACTCGGGAGATACGTTCTAATTTTAGTTCGTCGGTGTGTCTCCACACTTGTTTTTGTTTTGCTTTTCTTCATCGGTCGTTATCTGGCGTTTGCGTGACATATGTTGCTCTACACACTTGATGAGTATCACAGAAATTTTTGTTTAGGTATTTTCGAATTCGTCACAAATCTCCGAGACCTTATCGTAACTGTCAATCGCCATAGTACTCAAGAAATAAATCTTCAGAAGGTTTAGTTGCATTTTTTGTCATTCATCTCATTATCTTAATTAATATGCAACGACCCCATATGAAGTAAATACATTTTTAAATAATTTGGTCAAGTGCCAGTTGGACTCGCATCATCAAAGCGAATTTTTTTAGAAAAAATCTCGAAATACACCACTAAACTATTGATAACGACTCCAGACTCGGAGTTGAAAAGTCTCCAAACACAAATAAGTAGGTATAAAATAATTTGGTCAAGTGCGAGTTGGACTCGCATACTAAGGGTTCCGTACCACCTTCAACATTCTAATATTCCAGTTTCAGACAAGCAGGGAATGAGTGCATTTTCTTATATTTGCCCTAATATCTTTTAAATGAAGCGTTTTAAATTTATAAAAAATATACACTTTGATTTTCCACACATAGACTTTTTATTTTATCTGCTTTAGGATTCGCTTGATTTTTATAAGAATGCAAATGTATTTAATTTTCTAATTTGGCCCCGAAAAGTAACATTAGAGTTTTATTTTACTTATAAACTTTCAGGGAAGACTTTTATAATCTACTGTCTGAGTTTTGAGGCTGACAAAATAGGTCAGTTTTAAATTATAAATTATTAAATCTGTTATTCAATTTATTTAAAAATACAAATAAAATATATTTTTTTAAATTTAAATAGTGTAGTTTCTAAAGTGGGAATTAACTCGATGTTTAACATTTTTGTTAATATCTTTTAAACAAATGATTTAAAAATATGATATATTTGTAATTCACATAATGAGCCTTTTATCTGATATATTACATGATGCATTTGAAAATTGAATTTTTATTTTCCATTTAATTGTGTAATTTGTCCCTAAAATTACTATGGGAGTTTTCTAATAATTTTTCTTGTAGATTTCAAGTGAGCCCCAGTACCCCCAATTATTTTCAAAATTTTAGGAAGTATGGTTTCGGAAATAAAACGAAAAATAAGAATTTTTTATATCTATGTTAATATAAATATTTTTTATTTTCCGTTTAATTCTATAATTTGGCCCCCAATATTAATATTAGGGATTTCTTCGTATTTTTCCTATAAACAAAAAAATTTAGGTCTTATGGTTTGGGGAATAAAGGAGGGAATGGGTAATTTTTTAAATATATTTTTTAATATATTTTAAATTATTTATTATATATATATATATATATATATATATATATTAGTATTCGTCATAATGACCCCTTTGATTTGATATATTACTTGTTCCGTTAGAAAAAAATTATAATTTTTTATTTTTCATTTAATTCTATAATTTGCCCCTCAAAATTAATATTAAGGGTTTCTCCTTATTTTTCCAGTAAAGTTCAGGTGAGGCGCTATACCTCTATTTTTTTCAAAATTTTGCAGCTTATGGTTTCGGTGATAAGGGGGGAGGCTAAAATTTTTTTAAATTTTTGTTAATGTCTTTTAATTATTTTAAAAATATGAAAAAAATATATTTGTTTTCGTCATAATTTCATTTGATATGATAAACAATTTTAATTTAATTCTGTAATTTGCCCCCAAAATTAAAATTAGAGGTTTCCCTTTATTTTTCCAGTAAACTTCAGGTCAGACCCTATACCTCTATTTTTTTTTTCAAAACTTTACGTTTTATAGTTTCCGAGATAAGGGGGGGATGGGTAAATTTTGGTATATTCTCGTTTAATATTATCGGATTATCGGCATAACACTTGTCTTTAACAGCGCCCCACAAATAATAGTCCAGCGGTATCAAATCGCAGCTTCTTGATGGCCAATTCACATCTCAAAAACGGCTAATTAAACGATTTTCAAATCGAGTGTGGCATAACTCAATTGATGGGCGCGATGTTTGGCACGTGGCACCATCCTGTGGAAACCAGATGCCGTCCATGTCCAATTCATAAATTTCCGTGAAAAAAAAATCGTTCAATATGACGCGGTAGCGTTCGCCAATCACAGTAACAGCTGCTTCTTCCTCATTTTCAAAGAAAAATGGGCGGATGATGCCGTCAGACCAAAGTCCACACCAAACAGTCACTCTTTGGGAATGCATTGGCTTCTCAACGACCACATGTGGATTTTCCGTTCCCCAAATTCGGCAATTTTGCTTGTTAACATATCCACCGAGGTGGAAATGAGCTTCGTCCGAAAAGATGATTTTTCGGTAAAATTCCGGGTCTTCGTTCAAGTGTTCATTGGCCCATTGTGCGAAGCGATAGCGCATTGGATGGTCTGTTGGCTTCAACTCCTGTACCAATTGAACTTTATACGGTGTCCTTCCGAGGTCTTTATGCAAAATTCTCCTCAAAGAAGTGCGCGAAATGTGCAATTCTTGCGATCGATGGCGAGTTGATGTGCTCGGAGTATCTATCTGCCACACTTTGTGCTACAGCATCAAAATATTCCCCCGTGTACGCACAGTAGGAGCACGTTGACGTGTTGGTTTGTCAATGAGCAAACCAGTTTCACGCACTTTTTACCCAAATTGTCTCACATACGGAGCGGACGGCGCTTCTTTTCGGCCCATAGAAGTACGGCAATAATGGAAATAATTTTTGAGTATTTCCCAACGTTGTTCAAGCGTATATCCAACCATTTTCGTTCACGGGAGACTTCAAACTAATTTTCTGTCAAAACAGATCTGACATAAATGTCACCGTGTTGAAAATGACCGCTAGTTCAAAAAAAAAGTTAGATGGCCCACCCTTTATTAAGACTTATATTCGTTTGAAAGAATATTTCACCGTGCACTTCAGCTAGCGCACGGTGAAACTTATATAGCTTCTATGAGATACGATATAACACGCTGAGCGCGTGAGATAGAAGATAGTTAGTGCAAACTATATGGAGTAATGGGCTGATTCTCGTACGCCGCACGGGGACACCGAGCTTTGCTGATATTGACCGGACTTATCCGAACGTTTCAATAATTCAAATTTTTGTTTAGATGATTTATTTAGTGGTTGCTTTGTTTTTGTCCTCGTAGTTTACGAAAGCATATTTAATATACAGAGTGTGTGTATTTACATAACTGTGAAAATCAGTATCAACTTTAACATTGACTATATTAAAAACAATAACAAATCGTTTCAAAACAAATTAGATATAAAATTGGCTGGTCCACCTAAGCCATATCTTAATTGAAAACAAGAGTGCAAAATGGAAAATAAAATATTTACACGAAGTTTTAAAAGTGAAATTTATAATAAAAAGAAATGGTTCTGTGGATGTGATCGCATCAATACATTATTTTGTTTTCCTTGGATTATTTATGGCGGGGAATCAATTTGGACGGACACTGGAGTGAAGGATTAAAACGTTTCTTAGAAATACGATGTCTCAGGACTGGCTAAATGCTCTTTCTGTGCTTAGTATGGAAAAAATATATTCAATCAATGTCAGACTTTAATAAAAAGGTCATTGAACATTTCGCTTTCGAAGAAAGTCGACGAATATTTTAACTAATAAAAAATAAATGCAGTATTAGGAAAGCTACTAATGTTTGGTTGCATCTTTGAATCCCAATATTTGACCAGTAAAGTTTCATAACCCACTAGCGCCCACTGCTTGAAATAATCCCTTAATTCAAAAATTCACAAACTACTAGAAGAATAAATAAAAACTTCCTTCTAAAGGTTCAGTAATTACTTACCCTCTTGTTAAAAAAACATTTATCAATCAAATACCTACAACTTTTTTTCCTCGCGCTTTTCGACCATGTTTCATTTAAAATGGGAGTTATTTGTCTTGATTTCGTAATAAAATTGACGTGTTTGAAATATTTTGAATGAAATACGTGCGTTAGTTTTTCTGTAATGATTGCTAAACACAAAGTCCGTAGGAGTTTTCAGATATAAACTTCGTTAGTTTACATTATCTTCTTGGCAAAGGCTATCGCATTCTTTCTCGGCATCGCTTTTATTTTTATATTTTGCCATTCAGCTTTTTCTAAAACGTTTCGACTCTTTGAAATCTAATAGGAGGAAGACGTGGGTGAGCATGAGCTACTTTCTTTATTATGGTTTGTGACGTCAAGATAAAAATGTTAATGTGGCAATGTTATCTCGGAGATTTTGGTGCAATCTTAAAAGGAACTGAAAATGTTTCGACATAATTCTACTTCTACTACTACTACTACTACTACTACGAGGGTGAATCAAATATGAACCGGACTTTTGTTTTAACAATTTTATTGGTACGATCACTACATTAATACCTTTCTCAAAGAATGAAACTGGTCGTGTCGATAACCAATTGCGCACAAATGTTTCTACACCTTCGTTGTCCTCAAAGTGGTGGTCTCCCAGTTCTTCTTTAAGTGGCCCAAACATATGGTAGTCACATGGCGACAAATCAGGACTATAAGGCGGGTGTTCAAGGGTTTCCCAATGCATTTTGTTCAATTTTCCTTGAGTCAATGCAACAGAATCACACTTCGGATAGACATATCCCGCCCCTTTTGCCGATAGGCAAGTTTTACTTGTTGGAGTAGTTCGCAGTAATACTCAGCATTAATTGTAAGATGGCGGTCACCTTCAATCAGCTCACGAATTGCGTAGATATTCGCCTCATTGATGCTTGTCGTGGGACGGCTTGCATGAGGCTCATTTTCCACTGTCTCTCGGCCATCTGAAAACTTTTTGTGCCAGTCGTACACTTGGGCCCTTGAAAGTGTTTCATTGCCGAACTGTGCAGATAGTCGACGCAAAATTTCAGACGGTCTAACGCCCTCCCGCGCCAAAAATTTGATAACAACACGTTGCGCAACAGACGTATGCACCTCTTGCTCTGACATGATGTTACTAACAGCGCATCGACTACGCCTCGCCAAACCGACGAACTCCCCTCTCCTTAACATCCCTACCTAACATATATCGAGACGTCACGCCACTCGAATTACCTACAGAGTGAGAAACAGAAAAGTCCGGGTCATATTTGATTCACCCTCGTAGATGTTATTCATTGGATATCCTATAATCAAAATGCGTACCCAAGCTTCCTAAAGAAAATAGCTATTCAGTGGGATATATGATTATTATTTAGTGATGTGGCATAATTAGATGCATTTTATAATTCTTATAACCCCTGCTTGATACGAATATTATATATTATGAGAAATAAAGGTACTTATTTTAAGATAACATAAAAACAACAAACACTTGTTTAAATTTTCACTTTTTATTTCTTTAAATTTGACATGTTTCGCTAAGTCTGGCTTCATCAGAAATTGAGAATACAAATGAAGCCAGACTTGGCGAAACATATGTCAAATTATTGTATGTATAAGATTATTCATAACTGTTGTTCTATTAACAAAACTGAGATTTTTTAATTACAGCAGTGAGGCAATCCATCTCAACCAGAAACAAATTCAATGATTTGCAGTGGTCAAATTGTTTGGGAAAAAGTAAACAATGCACATAACAAAAGTTACAATCCAACTATTTTTCCTGCAATAAGTATATAAAAAAGCAAAATCTTCATGCTGGTTTGTGGGCTAAAAGATTACGCGTACCTACGACATGAAAAAATTGCATCTTCAGGAGTCGATGAAGCTCCAATTGAGATTAACAATAGTAAGTAAATATATATAAGAAAAAAAAAATAAATGAACTTTATTCATTATATATAATTTATTGGTAGATTTAACTGACGATGAAGTTTTAATGGACCAAGATAAAAATTTTGAAGTAAAAATAATGAGAATAAAAAGTGTTATTTATTTAAAAGAGTATAAATATTGATATATTACAGGAAAGATAGTTGAATTGTAAACTTTATGTACCTACATTGTTTGATTTTTCTGCTCCATCGAGATAAGCACAGCAGATCCTTGAATATCTTCCTGGTTACTATAGAAATCCAGGAAAACGATAGAATTGTAATTTTTGATTTCCCTTGATGTATTTTCAAAATTAACTACACTGCACTTTCGGTTTGATGTTTTTCTTTCCATTTTATGGGATAACTAAATTTTAATCTATAACACAGCAAACATAACTTACGGCCTTGACCGAACCAGTGTTCCACAAATAAAACACGAGATGGCGCAAATACCTATTGTCAAAGATATTTTACTAGCGTATAATGGCAAGGAATTGGACTCGTATGAAAGCATAATGTTATATAAAAATAATAAAGTTATGAAATTTCGACAAAGGACCAATTCCAAATAGCCCATTGTATAATTTATTAAATAAGTATGCGTAGAAATTTGTATCTTAAGAACTTAAATATTTAATAACTCAATTACCATATTTTGTTGAAGAGTTAGCCAGAAGAATAAGTTTTTCTCTTAAATTTATTAATAAAAAGAAATCGTTTGATTTATGAATACACACTGTATTTATATATTCATTGACATTTATTTTGACAAATTTAATTTATTTACAATTTATCCCAAATTCCGAACAGTTAATACCAGCAACTGCACCAAAACTTACCGTATAAGAATGTCGTTAAAAAAGTTTTTCCCGATTTTCTAAAAAAAGGGGAAAAACAAAAACAATTATTAATCATCGGCAATCGCTTTATTGTTTTTCAAAATATTCCCCATGAAGATCTATACACTTTTGCATGCGTTTGAACCAATTGTCGAAGCACTTTTTCCACTCTGATTGAGGTATCTCCAAAACATGCATTCTGAAGGCAGCAACTGCTTCTTCAGGTGTCGAAAAACGTTGACACTTTTTCCACTCTGATTGAGGTATCTCCAAAACATGCATTCTGAACGCAGCAACTGCTTCTTCAGGTGTCGAAAAACATTGTCCTCACAGTTTGTTTTTTACGTACGGGAATAAAAAGAAGTCATTTGGGGACAAGTCAGGACTATACGGCGGATGACTCATCAAATCGATGTTTTGAGTGGTCAAAAATGCAGTTGTTTGAGTTGATGTGTGACAGGTCGCATTGTCGTGGTGAAAGTTATCCGTTTTCGGCGGTTGGTTTTCCTCATTTCATGGAAGACAACTGGCAAACAAATGGTTGTGTACCACTCAGAATTGACTGTTCTGCGTTGTTCTAGTGGCACGGTTGCGACATGTCCAGTTTTTCCGAAAAAACAGGCGATCATTTGCTTGGAAGTGCTTCGTGCGCGAACAACTTTTGTTGGATTCGGCACATCTTGAAACATCCTTACAGACGACTGCTGTTTACTTTGTCATACACGTGTTTTGAAGTACCGTGATCGTATTTTTTTTAACTTTTCTTTCGACCAATCGACACGAGCCTTTTTTTGAACGATTGACAAATTGTGTGGGATCCAACGCGAACAAATTTTTTTGACATTCAAATGTTTATGCAATATTGAATGTATGCTGGTCCCACTAATGTGTAAGGTTGACTCAATCTCACGATAGGTCACATGACGATCTTGCAATATCAGTTCGCGCACAGCATCAATGGTTTCCGGGGCAACTGTTTTTGGACGACCTTCACGAAAGTCGTCTTGGAGTGAATTACGACCTCGATTGAATTCACCATACCATCGAAAAACAGTGGTCCTTGATGGAGTTTCATCGCCAAAAATTAAATTAAGTTCATCCAAGCACTCTTGCTGACTTAATCCACGTCGAAAGTTGTAAAAAATTATCGCACGAAAATGTTCACGATTTAATTCCATTTTTGGCCGAGATGAATCCTTTAAGTTACTGTAAACAACACATAGCGCTCGTATGTCAGAACGTTCTGAGTACGTATAACCTCAAAAATGTCAAACTCTACGATAGAGCTGTCAGTTGTCAGATAAAAAAGGCAGCCTTCGTATTGAAAAAAAAAGTGGGACTACTTTGGGATCTCCCGGAACTAATCCAATTTCTTTTTAATTGATTATACCCCATGTTCCGAACAGAAGATTTTTCCATATTTTTAATATCAGCGAGTGCACCAAACTTTACTGTATAAGGAAGTCGGTAAAAAAGTTTTTCCGATTTTCTAAGAAACGGTATAAGCTGTTATTAAAAAAAAATATGAGACCATTTCGTGATATTCCGGAACAGGATCTAATATAAACGGTCCTTGAGCCGTTTGCGAGTAATGGCTGGAAATAAAAAATCAACATAGATAGATACAACGAAATTGAGAACCTTCTTCTTTTTGAAGTCGGTTAAAAATTTAATTTTTCATTATTGAGTAAAGTGTGCAGGTAGCGTAACCAATGACGGGTCTCACCTTGAAACTATATATCATCTTGACTTTAAAAGCCTGTAATATCTAGAAAAACTAGTAACAAATACTGCATAATTACATTTATTATTATTATCCAAAACTCTGTATAATAATCTTTGGACATCAAATGATATGACATTCACATAACGAATTTCTTCGTCGTGTATTATAATGGAGCTCTCGGGAAATTTCAATTTCGTTTCGAAAGACTGAAAGTTGAAAATGCGCACAGATTTCCTATGCGACCTATTTCCACAATTAAACGACCGGAGAGTGAGTGCTATTGCGTCAGGCCGATAGCCAAAACACATATTTCTGTTGATGGTTGTGTTGCCTTTCGCCTTCCTATATTGCCGACAGACATCAAACGAGATGTGTACTAATATCTGGAAAATTTTCACAATAAAATGTGAAATTAATAGTATTTATTTATCGTTTCCTTTTGATTTTGAATTTTTAATTGCGAAATTATCATTTTAAGTGTTCTGTTACAAGTAAAAAAATAATTTTATAAGAAAAATGTCCCTAAAACTTTCTCTCCAATCTTTAACAGTCCATCTCTCTTATTTCCTTGTTAAATCAAATCGTTTTTCCATCGTATGCAGTCAACATTTTAAAGCAGTGAACAATAAACAATAAGTACTAGGTATTGCTGAAGGCCTTATTCTTGAATTGTTTTTATTGTGTTTAATTTAAATGCTTTCATTAGAAACGCTTCTAAAGGGTGGGCCATCTAACTTTTTTTTTGAACAAGCGGTCATTTTCAACACGGTAACATTTATGTCAGATCTGTTTTGACAGAAAATTAGTTTGAAGTCTCCCGTGAACGAAAATGGTTGGATATACGCTTGAACAACGTTGGGAAATACTCAAAAATTATTTCCAAAGTGAGTGTGTTGTTGCCGAATGTGTGCGAAAATGCGGTACTTCTATGGGCCGAAAAGAAGCGCCGTCCGCTCCGTATGTGAGACAATTTGTGAAAAAAAGTGCGTGAAACTGGTTTGCTCATTGACAAACCAACACGTCAACGTGCTCCTACTGTGCGTACACGGGGGAATATTGATGCTGTAGCTAGGGACACGCAAAAAGTATCGATACTTTCAGGTATCGAGTACTTTCTTTTCGATACCGATACTTTTGTACTCGATACTTTGCATTCGATATTTTTACTCATTGAGTACATTTAGATAGGTATCGTATCGAATAAATCTTAAAAGTTTACTGGTACATGCTCAAGTGTGTACGGTGACACCATCTAGAGCAATCACATCAAACTGTTTAAAATATCCCATTGCGTTTGAAAATTGAGGAAATATTTGACGAACTAGTTCATGTGGCATTGACATTTGGAGTAATATGATGAATGTTACCAGTTATTTAGGAGTTACTGCACATTATTTGCATGTTGATAAACTTATATCGCGACGTATAGATACGGTTGCACTGGATCAACGACATACTGGTGACTATATAGCTGAAAAATTAAAAGAAATTTGTTCAGATATACACATTAGACTGGATAAAATAACTGTAATAATTACGGACAATGGCTCAAACTTGATAGTAGGTGTAGCTAATTTTTTAGCAGGAAACAAACACTTGCCTTGGTTTGCTCATACAGCCAATCTTATTGATGAATCTGCAATGTCAGTCAACAATTTGAGTTCATTAGTAAGCAAAGTACGAGACGTTGTCAAATTTTTCAAGGGCAGTGTAATTCGTAATTCTCAGTGACTCTTTACGTCAAAAGCAAACTGGCTCTGTACCTCTAAAACTGATTTTAGACGTTAAGACCCGTTGGAATTCTGTTTTTTATATGCTTCAGAGATACATTGAATTAGCACCTGATGATTTTGATGTTAAATACTAAAGCACCACACACCCTCAGCTATAGAAATGCAGAATATAAAAACATTGATTAGTATTTTAAAACCACTAGAATATGTAACCAAAGAGCTGTCAGGTGAACAGTATGGGACCATAAGTAAAATTATACCAATGGTGAACTGTTTAAAGACACAGATTAATGATATACCTATGGTTGTGGGTAGTGATGATGATGGTAGTACCAGTGATAGTGTAGTATATGCAGTCAAAAAAGAAACAGATAGAACGCAGATTCGGACATATTGAAGATAATCACTTGATTTCCATTTCATGTTTATTGGATCCTACATTTAAGAATATCCACTTTCAGGATGTCAGAGACTGTGCAAAGGCAATTTCCTTATTAACACGATTTATTACTACCACTCTTTATAATATCAATAGTGAACCAGATAATGATTATTTTCCTGAAACAACATATGATTTCTGGCGTCACCATAAAAAGTTGGCCCATACAAAAAAACGAGATAAAACAACAGTTTGTTCATTACAGTCTGAAAATAAAGATGAAATAAGCCATTTATTATCGACACAAATTTCACCACTTTCCGTAGATCCATTAAAACAATGGAAAGATATGAAAGTTGTTTATCAATACCTGCGACCTCATTCCCTTCAGAACGAATGTTTCTAAGGCAGGAAGTGTTCTAACAAAAACCCGAAATCGGTTATCGCCAAAACGCCTGGATAAACTTCTATTTTTGAGTGACTGTACGGAGGCGGAATGGGAAATGTAATTGTGTGCCTAAAGTAATAAATCAACAAGAAAATAGAAAATATTTGTAATGCAAAAATAAAATTATCAAGGTATCAGGTGACAGTTATTTTGATATAGAACTTGTTTTTTTACTTTTTTTGATTGTGTTTCAACTTTCAACAGTTTCGTTTTGCATGTATATAATAACGTACTTAGCGTACTACTTGATTAGTTAAAAAAAAAAACAAAAAACTTTCTGAGCAATGGTGAAATAAACTTTTTAATTTGTTTAATATACAGTTGTTTATTTATTATTGTATTTTATTTATGTAACATTTATTTTTTCATGTGTTTCTTCTATAGTCCAGGCAGAAGCTTTGCTTCTGATAGCAAAATTATTTCGATTGATTTTTCTATGCACAAAGGTCTCCTAAAAACTAATCCGCAGGTTGCCAGGCGGTAATTTGATCGAAAATTGTTAAACAATTTTTTTTAAACAAATTCAAAAAATCAACTTTTTATCGTAGAAAAGTTTTATACCTTTTTTGGGTCATTCTGGACAAAAAAGGTCTCGTGAGTTTTCTAAAAGTTGAACCAGTTTAAAGTTGGAGAAACCCAAAAATGACCAATTTCAAAGAACTGTATTAAGACCCGGAACCTGCGGATTTGTTTTTAGGGGGATCGAATCGGATTAATTCTGCTATCGACAAAGCTCCTGCCTAGACTAGTACTAAAGCTGAACTGACAACTGACGTCTTTCCCCCTTATGATGTATCTTGTGTTAAACAACATGTATGTTACGGTTATTTCCTGTTATGTTCATTGGTTAATCTGTAGTTATCAATGAATATAACAGGAAATGACTGTAACATGTATGTTGTTTAACATAAGGGAGATATATCGTAAGTGCGATTGAGTCATGATGTCTAAGTGTCAGTTGTATGCTTAGAGTATATACCTTCTGGAGGTAGCCTGCAATGCACAAATGACTTGTCAAGACTAGAAAGAGAGGGAAGAGGCTATTATACTTTATGGGTGGAATCATCCAATAACCTCCATGGACGTATTTTATTGGAAGCAGCGCCCAGTCGAGTAAAATAGCCTCTTGGTCTCTATATTGCCCTCTCTGTTTAGTCTTGGCACGGCATTTGTGCATTGCAGGGCACAAGCTCTGTGGCTGTGTGGGTATTAGGCTCTACGAAAAGTACTCGATACTATGAAGTATCGATACTTTTGTTTCGATACTTTTATGAGTACGATACTTTTTTTTCGATACTACTCATGAGTACAGTATCGATACTTTCTATTCGATACCGTGTCCCTAGCTGTAGCACAAAGTGTGGCCGATACTCCGAGCACATCAACTCGTCATCGATCGCAAGAATTGCACATTTCGCGCACTTCTTTGAGGAGCATTTTGCATAAAGACCTCGGAATGACACCGTATAAAGTTCAATTGGTACAGGAGTTGAAGCCAACAGACCATCCAATGCGCTATCGCTTCGCACAATGGGCCAATGAGCACTTGAACGAAGACCCGGAATTTTACCGAAAAATCATCTTTTCGGACGAAGCTCATCTCCACCTCGGTGGATATGTTAACAAGCAAAATTGTCGAATTTGGGGAACGGAAATCCACATGTGGTCGTTGAGAAGCCAATGCACTCCCAAAGAGTTTCTGTTTGGTGTGGATTTTGGTCTGGCGGCATCATCGGCCCATTTTTCTTTGAAAATAAGGAAGGAGCAGCTGTTACTGTGTTAGCGAACGCTACCGCGCCATGTTGAACGATTTTTTTTTTCACGGAAATTGATGAATTGAACATGGACGGCATCTGGTTTCAACAGGATGGTGCCACGTGCCACACATCGCGCCCATCAATTGAGTTATGCCACACTCGATTTGAAAATCGTTTAATTAGCCGTTTTGGAGATGTAAATTGGCCATCAAGAAGCTGCGATTTGACACCGCTGGACTATTATTTGAGGGGCGCTGTTAAAGACAAGTGTTATGCCGATAATCCACAAACAATTGACACGCTCAAAAACAATATTCGTGCTTGCATCGCCGAAATACAGCCGCATACAATTGAAAATGTATTGAAAAATTGGACCGGCCGAATTAGCTACTGTGAGGACAGCCGTGAAAGCTATTTGAATGAAATTGTTTTCCATAAATAATCGGAAGGAATGTACTTTCGAATAAAAAAAAACAAATTGAAAAATATTCACTAGTTTTTTTATAGCATTTAAAAAAAAAGTTAGATGTCCCACCCGTTATATTGCTTTTGTCTTTCTTTTCCTTTGTGATTCCCCTTTTGAGTTCGCAAATATTGTCCCGGGTGGCCTTTAATCACCTATACAGTGCCTAAACAACAAATTTCGTGACAATTTCTGGGATCAACAGCCATCTTCAGACATAAGCATATCAAGTTTTCGTTAAGTTGAAGTTAGCAAAAACAAGATATTTCTAGAAAACAAAACAAAGAATGAACAACTTTTGTGTGGTTATTGCTAGTTTCCGATTTTTTTTTTAAATGTTTCTCTGTTGACAACAAACGTCAACTGTTTATATTAGTTTCGGTTTAAAACTTCAAAAGAAAATCGGCAGCATTAAGAAACAGTTGTACGTTTTTACAGCGATGAAAACTGTTAGTCTACATGAGAGGATTTTTGTTTACCTACTTCCATGTATATGTGATACATATCAAATTGAATCAACTAATATTCGATGAATTTAAACATATTATTTTGTTATTAAAAGTAAGAATTCTAACGTATCAATGGCTTTAAAATATGTATTGAAAATGTTAATTGCAAATTGAAACTTTGATTTATGACTTTTAAGTTGACATAAGAAAAAAAATATTGTTTTTATTTTTATAGGTAGCACAAAAAATTCTTAAGATCATGTATTATAGTTAAACAGTTTGTCTTTAGAATTTACGAGTGGCTCTACGTTAGCGCATTCGCCAAAAATGCGATCAAAGAATTCTGCTGTCACTGATCCCATTAACGTCATAAGGGAAAACCTAGGAAAAACCTTATGAACTATCCCGATACTGGGTTGTTCAAAAGATGACCAATAATAATTTCTTCCTTAATTGTCGGTAACCAGATACCATTGAATTCTATAGAAGCAGAAGCGATACAATCGTCTTTATTCAAAGGAATTAAGGCAGAATCTTTTATTTTTCGTTTTGTGTTATGTTGTTATTTGTGAAGTATAGTTGAATTGTCAAATTGTATTTTATGGCCTAGGTCCCAAGAATGTTCACAAATTTTCGATTATTCAAATTGTCGTTTTTTATGTAATTCTTGTGTTCACTTATTCTTACGTTTAATGGTCTCGATGTTTCTCCAATATAAAATGTATTGTATTCGCAAGGAATCTTGTATATGCAGTTTTTTGAGTTTTGTTGGTTGATTTTGTTTTCGATATTAGTGATTTCAGTGTATTTCTCGTTTGGAATGTTGTTTTAACATTAAATCTGTTACCCACTCTTTTCAATCGTTCTGACAAACCCTCTATATATGCTATAGTTGTAACTGTAATGTGGTTGTCCTGAGTAGCAGTGTTAATAAGAGAAGTTCTGAGTTGATTCGGAAGGTTTGTTTTCTGTTCAAGTCTGTTTAACTCTTTGTTGATAAATTTTGTGGGGTAATTATTTCCAGTGAGAACATTCTTTATAATTGTTTTTTCTTTTTTGAATTTGTTGTCATCAGAACAGTTGGTCTCTGCTCTATCATATAAGGACTTAATAACGCCTTTTTTACTGTATTCGGATGATTTGAATTGAAATTTAGGTATCTGTTAGTAAGCGTTGGTTTTCTATAAACTGCTTCGAATGAAGATTCTGTTTTTGTTATTAATATGTCTAGGAAAGACAGTTTGTTAATTTGTTCAATTTCTAGGGTGAATTTGATAGTTGGTTCTTTGTTATTTATGTCATTTAATAATTTATCTAGTTCTTCAAGATTGTGTTCCCAAATTACGAAAATGTCGTCAACGTAACGCCACCAAATTAAAGATTTTTTTTCTTTTGATAAAATTACTTGTTCAAATTTTTCCATAAATATGTTACTTAATGCTGGTGAGAAACAAGAACCCGTGGCCATGACAAAATCTTGGTAAAAGTCATCGTTTAATTGAAAGTATGTAGTTTTGGTACAATATGTTAGTAGTTCCATTATTGTTTCAACTGATAGCTAAGTTCGTGGGCTTAATGAAGAGTTTCGTTCGAGTAGTTGTTTTACTATAATGTTAAAACAACATTCCAAACAAAAAATACACTGAAATCACTAACATCAAAAACAAAACCAATCAACAAAAAAAAAAAGCGAAAAAATACACGACGAATTGATAACCTCCTCCTTTTTGGAAGTCGGTTAAAAACTCAGAACTCAAAAAACTGCATATACAAGATTCCTTGCGAATTTAATAAATTTTATATTGGAGAAACATCGAGACCATTAAACGTACGAATAAATGAACACAAGAATTACATAAAGAAACGACAATTTGAAAAATCGAATATTTGTGAACATGCTTGGGACCTATACTTCAGAAAGAACAATATAACACGAAACGAAAAATAAAAGAGTCTGCCTTAATTCTTTTGAATGAAGACGATTGTATCGCTTCTACTTCTGCAGAATGCAATCGCATCTGGTTACCGACAATTAAGGAAGAAATTATTAATGGTCATCTATTTTTGAACAACCCAGAATTGGTATAGTTCATAAGGTTTTTCTTAGGTTTTCCCTTATGACGTAAATGGGATCACTGAAACAGCAAAATTCTTTGATTGCATTTTTGGCGAATGCGCTATCTTACATCAAAATTGTTCCTAGAAACGCCACTTATAAAGTTTAAAGACAACTCTTTCAAGTTTTTTCAACTTTTAACTGTAATACATGATCTTTAGAATTTTTTGTGCTACTTGTATATTTAAAAACAACAAATTTTTCTTATGTCAACTTAAATGTCATAAATCAAACTTTCAATTTGCAATTTACATTTTCAATATATATTTTAAAGCCATTGACAACGAAGTCAGAAGACTCTGAAACATTTGGTTTTTCTTTCAATATACAATTATTTCGATTGTAGTGTTATTTCCCAAGAAAACATAAAAATAATCAGGAATATGCCACAAATAACCTCTCCCAACTTAGGGGAAGAAACTGGAAGATGACCGATACGTGTAACATGTGTCCCCCCGTAAATTTCTTTTAAAGATAGTTTAAAAGTTATTTTGGGGGGGGTCGTTTTGAAATAAAAGATTGTTTAAATCAGGATAAAATAAATAAAGCTTGTGTTTTCATACCTAAATAAAATAATTAAAAACAGCCCGAAAACCGTAGTATAGTAATTAATAACAATTACATAATAAATAATATTGTCTGATTACATTAAATTGAGACAATAAATATTTGATAGCAACAGAAAAAAATTTATTATTTTTTTTTTTTTGATTAACTTACTTTTGTGTTTTTAAAATTGTTCTGTTAAATCTTCTTGATTATGTGGTATATTTTACAAAATGTCAATATTTTAAATATTGAACGCAATACTATGATTTCCAACCATATTCCAAATCAAATAGTGATTCAGAAAGTTCAAACAACTTAAAAACGCATAAAGATAAGTAAAGCATACAAATAAAATCATCTGTATTAATAGACAAGTAAATAAAAACGTTTCTAATTACCCGTTTTGAATGTATTCATATTTATTTCTCATGGTGATCAATTTTTATACTATCTGGTAGAACTCACTCTTTAACAAAAATTAGAAAAAAAACTTATAAATTTATCAGTGACGTTTTATTGATTTTTTATACATTAGTATTTCTCAGCCTTATCGCACCTGATAAAATGTTTCTGAACCGTAAGTTCAAAACCTTAATCTACTTTCTTTTTTCAAATCACATGGTCTGCTTATACAGGGTTTCCCAGAAAAGTATGTACGCAGTTTGATTGCTTACATCTCCTTTGGAGAGGGTAACATTTGTGAGATTTTGGATAGTGGTTTGTAGACTGTTTTCACCTCGTGCTTCCAATACTATCCGTGACCTTGCTGATATATCAGCAAGGATAAACAAAATCCTCTTTCATCTAAAGGTGTTTATTCCATTCCATGCTCGTGTGGGGCAGTATACATCAGATAAACAGGTCGATCTATAAACACTCGTCTGGGTAAGTACAAACGCTTTTTGAAAACCGGTCTGCTTTCAAACTCTGCTGTAACTGAACATCATCACCCAACGGGCCACCAAATCCTCTTCGACAGCTCCTCTGTCGTGGCCAAATCTCCGTATTATTTCACCAGAAAATTCCGTGAGGCCGTTGAAATCGCCAAAAATCCCAAGAATTTCAACCGAGACAAAGGTTTTGAACTTTCGTCCATCTGGCAATCTTGCATCAACATTTCCACAAAATAAATCACTTACATTATCCACTAATAAAATTCCAGGAACGTAAACGAAATTTCATCTCAATCATAAAATAATCCCATTACGTGCCTCCTACCCTTCTTTTATCTGGAAATTTCGGGGGGCAATTATTATTTCTTTGTACCTATTAGTCATTTAGAATTTGTACTTCATTGTGACAAGTTGAATAAAAAGTGAAGTTTTGAAGTGTTCGTGAGAAAAAGATGAAATGAATGGAGTAGCCGCAAGGTAAGTAACATTTGTTTTGTTTTTTATCTCATCATTGAAAAAGCCCCTTATAAGTGTGGACGAAACGTTCAAGTGCCTTGGTTTCTAGTTCTCTCTCATTAATGAGTTGGTTGGCCCGTCCCCATACAAAAAAAACAAAGGGAGTTAGGTCTGGGAACTTTGGAGGCCAGAGTACAGGACCAGCTCTCTCTAATCCACCCGTTTGGGAGTGAATTGTCCAGGAGCTCTCTGGCAGTTCGCCAATGATATGCTTGACAACCATCTTTTTTGAATATTATACGTCTGTCTCCCAATGGGATCATCCCGCATTGTTTGGAATGCAACATTGAGTTTATTTTAACTGCTCCTTTGTTTCTATTTCTATCTTAAATGACTTGAATTTTTAATGAACGATTTATTGATCTTACAACTCTTTCATAGACGATTCTTTTAGATTTCATAACACAAGCAAAAAACAAGAAAATCGTACTTCTATAAAATAACGACAGTTATGGTCTATTAACTATTACTAATGTGATGGCATAAGCTGTTTGCTGTTGAATTTTATGTCCCTTAAAAATTCTCTATTGTTGGTGTAATGAGCCTACCTAGCCGGCCTTCATGTTTGCCGAACCTTCTACAAAACACCCTGTATATATAACAAGGAATATATCAACAAAACTGAACTCAAAAGATATAAAAATTATTTTTTTTATCAGTCCTAGTACTTATCATAAATAAAACATTTGTTATAACGCTTAATTAACACAAATTGTGTCGGCAATTAAGTGCACTATTTGTATATGGCATGAACGTATTCGTTTTTACATCCACATACAGAGTGTTTAGGCGTTACAAGTAGGTGCTCCATGGGGCACAAGGTCGGCGTTTAAATCGCAATTGATATATACGAACGCAAACGAGATGGGCATGTTTTCAATTGTGACACGCTTGGATTATTTAAATTATAATTGAATGACAACGTTGACATGACGAGATAATGTGAAATAATATCTCGGTGCGCCATATTTGGAACATGGATCGAAACGTGGTGTGTGTCGTTTGTGTTCCTGTTGATGCAGTAGAAACGCAGAATGAAAAAAAAACGGTTAGATGAATTTAAAAGGAAAATTATTCGGTCTTAAACGGAAATATGCTTGTCAAGGAATTGTAAATTTTAGTAAATATCCGTTAGAATAAATTATAATATCTCAATCTAATATGCATTTATCAGTGTGACCTAAATAAATAAATACTGCTGGGTTCAACGTTCCTTAGAATGAAAAATCAATAAAGGAAACTAACAAGAATTGTGCTTCGATAACGCTGGTGACATTTTCAATTGTACACGGAACAATTGAAATAAAGCCCACCTAACCTATTTTCCAAGTTAAGAAAAAAATTAAAATTTGGATTTTCTATAATATCTACTACTGTAAATAAGCTGTAAAATTATTTTGAGAATGTTTAGTTTTATGCGAAAAAAGCCCTATATAATCTTTTGTCTTAATTTTAGGAAGACAAATGGCAGATATGGGTCAAATTGTAAATAATAAATTATTAAATCATTTATAGAAATTATTTTAAAAATATAAATAAAATATATTTGTATTTTTATGATAATTCTTTTCATTTGATACATACGTTACGGTGCACTTTATAAAACAAAATTGTATTCATTCTTCATTGAACTTTATAAATTATTGTTAGAATTTGTGTTTTACTTTTCTTAATGGGGCGAATTTTGCATATTTTTTAATAATTTTTTTAACAAATTATTTCAAAAATACACTTGTATTCCTCATTCTTTAAATTGAAATTAATTTTTTTATTTAATTCTGTAATTTGGTCCCCAAACTTATTTTTCCTGAAGAGTTAAAGGGAGGCTCTATATTTCTAGTTTTTTCAAAATTTTAAGTTGGGTATTTTATAAGATAAAGGAAACAACAGTCGACATTTTACATTTTGTCAATATCTTTTAAAAAACTGATTTTAATAATAATATACATTTGTATTTCTTGTAATGAGCCCTTTCATTTAATATATAACATGATGCCTAATTTTTTCAAAATGTTATGTTTCAGTTTCGTAGATAAGGTTGGGAAAAGGGATTTTTTATATTTTTTATAATATTTTTTAAATAATTTATTTAAAAATTTTGAAAAAAATATATTTCTATTCGTCTCTGTACTTTGATATATTACATGATGCCTTAGAAACAATTTTAATTTTATATTTTTCATTTAATTCTGAAATTTGCCCCCCAAAATTAATATTTGGGGTTTCCTGTAAAGTTCAGGTGAGGTCCTATATCTCTATTTTTTCAAAATTATACGCCTTACTGTATCGGATATAAGGGGGATGGGTATTTTTTTTATATTTTTGTTAATATTTTTTAAACAGTTTATTTGAAGAATATGAAAAAATATGTTTGTTTTCGTCATAATGATTTAATTTTACATTTTTCCTTTAATTCTGTAATTCCCCCTCCCTCAAAAATAATATTTAGGAGTTTCTCTTTATTTTTCCAGTAAAATTCAGGTGAGGCCATATATCTCTATTTTTTTTTTTCAAAATTTTACGCCTTATAGTTTCGGGGGTATGGTGGGGGGAATAGGTATTTTATATTTTTGTTAATATCTTTTAAATTATTCGTTTTAAAATTGTGAAAAATATTTTTGTATTCGCCATAATGAGCTTTTTGATTTGATATATTAAATCACGCCTTAGCAACAATTTTAATTTTATATTTTTCATTTAACTATGTAATTTGTCCCCCAAAATTAATAGTGGAGGTTTCTCCTTATTTTCCGGTATAATTCATTTGAGGCCATATATCTCTATATTTTTCATTTAATTCTGTAATTTGTCCCCCAAAATTAATATTGGAGGTTTCTCCTTATTTTTCCAGTAAAATTCAGGTGAGGTATTATATCTCTAATTTCTTTAAAACTAATTATTTTTAAAATATGAAAAAACATATTTGTGTTCCTCCGAATGAGCCCTTTCATTCAATATATTACATGATGCGTTAGAAATTTTTTTTTTAACGATTCATAAAATTCTATAATTTGCCCCCAAAATTAAAACGGGTTTTCTTTATTTTTCGTGTAAAATGTTCTATATTCCCTATTTTTCTTGAGAAATCCGGAGTGATATTATAAGGGAAAACAATGAAAAGAAACTAAACTGAAATCAAGAACATTTTCAAGCAATGATTTCGTTTCATTTTCGATTAAAAAATAAAATGAAAAAGAGTACGTTGATGATCTAAAAAAGGCACTGTAGATTCTACAAGACCTGTTTTCCTATGCTACTAAGAATTTCAATTTGGTCTGACCAGTCTTAAGGTCTTGAATAAGCATTGATATCAAAATAGAGATGTTAAGGAGCTCCGTAACCGTAACCGAAACAATCGGATATTCGAAATAAAAATCTATCGAAAACCGTAACCGAATCTGATATAAAAGTTTCGAATAGTTTCGGTTAAGGACGGATTTGTATCAAAATGGGACTGGCAATTTATAAGACTGTTCGAACCCGAAAAATACCCGATTGGCAATCCCTTACCGAAGTACGCGATGACGAGTTACCATTTACAATAACGGATTATGTGTGGTGGTTTGAGGGTTCAAATTCAATTCCAAACAATCTAATCTCCATAACTGAAACGATCCGAAATTATCGGATAATTCGAAATAATTTCATATCCGTAACCGTACCTGAAACCCATATAGTATTATTCATATATCTGTATCCGTATCCATATCCGAAATTTCATTTCCTTAACATCCCTAATATGAATCATTTAGGTGTAGGAATAATGTATTCCCGATGTGTGCCAAGAAACTTCATGAATGATCTTTGGAGGAATTAGGTGCCAGAGAGAATATGGCTGTATCAAAGGATGTCCGACAAAAGATGGGTTACAAAATTAATTTTTTGAAAAGAAGTGGAAGAACGCACAAGAAAAAATGGATGAAGGAATTGAGGGAATTCATCCGCGTTGTTGATAACTGATCCCTGCCGGGATCGATGGTAAAATGAAGACGTTTCGGCAGAGTCACATCTGCCCTCTTCAGGTCGGTTCGCATAATTCTCGTAGCCTTCTGCTTTCGCTTCTAGTTACTCGAATACTGAGATTTTCAGAAGCGCGCGCGCTGTTATATAGTCTCGGCAAGGCGCCTATCGGTTGGCACCGTGGAGAGCTGCGTGTGATAAGCGGTGGGCACGCCTCCCGCCTGCTGATTTGTTATTTCCGGTTGAGTTGTTATTGGACGGCCCCGGGCCGGTATGGTGTTTAATAGAATTTTCCAATAATTCCATAAGTTCTGAATTTCATTGCGTGCGTTTAGACTGTGAGGCCTCTTCGCTATTTCAATTGCCTCTCTTACGAGTCTTGATTTCGGGTGTTCTATATTTGCCAGTACTCTGGTGTTCTCAAAGTCTATTCGGTGTGTCATCGTGGTGGCGTTTTCCGCAATGGATGTTGTTTTTTTCTGTTTTCTTACAGCGTTCTGGTGTTCATCACGTCTAGATAGAATTCTTCTATTAGTTTGCCCTACATAGGTTTTATGACAGTCTGCACATGGAATCTCGTACATTCCCTGTTGTTCTAAAGGGATCCTCGTCTTCGGAGTCCTCAACACCGTGCTTATTTTTCTGTCTGTATTGAAAATAGTATCGATATTGTGTCTCCGTAGAATTCTTGCAATACTGTCCGTGGTCCCCTTGACATAAGGTAAAAAAAACTTATGTGGGGCAAAATAATAGAAGAAAAAAATGTTAATAGAATGTTTTAGCTATAGGGTAGCTTATTAGCATTTGCATTTACAGGGTGGTTGCAATATAGGATGTACTATAATTATACAAGGTGGTTCAAAAAAATACAATAGGTGGCCATAAGCAAATGCATATAGAGGGTAGTTAAAACATATGGCAGTGTGAAATTATAGTTATACAGTGTGATTTAAAATATGTTATATTAGGTAGTCTATAAAAAGTTCCATATATAGGGTGGAGCGGAATTATAGGTATACAAAGTGTTTACAAAAATGTTTAAATATAAATGAAAGAATTTATACAGGGTTTTTGGAATAGGGAATCCAGTGGAACTGTAGCGTGATTAAAAAAATGTTTGGATGGGTTTTTCATAAGAAGTTGCATATATAGAGTGGTTGAAATATAGGGGGGGGAGTTGAATTGTAGTAACATCATGTAAATAAGAAATATAAGAAAAAGATATTATGTTAGGGAATTTAAATTAGTTTACAGACCAAATGTCCAATTTATTGGATATATGTACGTTTATGATAATACCTTGAATTTACGAGTGAAGCTCGGTCACCCAGGTACTGTATATTTATTCGAGCATAATTATTTAATAAAAATTGTTATTGACACCAACAACAGTTATCTGGGCAGAGCTCGTACATCCTCAAAATCCCATACTATGTACTCCATTTCAACATTTACTATAAAAACATTTAATGAGAATCGGATTGAACTCATTGGTGATCACTTAGTAGTTGCAGCAAGTACACCACTAATGACCAAAACAGACGGCGCTGTTTGCACAGAGCTTACTGCACACCATTGGATTCTTTTAAGAAGCAATTAAATCGCGCATCATAAACCAGCAGAGTAGGTCTCAAGTTCTTTTGAAGCAGCATATAAAAGCTCGATCATAATAAACGCATCATCAAATGCAGACAAGTTATGAGCTATCGAACATCACACGCATCTGGCGTTTACAGTGTCACGAGTTCCGCCTGGAAAAAAATTAAAAAAATGGTGTGACTGCGGAAACCAGATAATGAAGAAGTGCATTTAAGTTGAATAGGATGTTAATTAGATTTCCGTTTCCAAATTTTACAGTCTTTGAAACTAAACTGAAGAGCATTGTGATTGTTGTGTCAGAAAGAACAAAAACTTGCGTTGTTGAGCCTACGACTAATGATTACGCTAAAGCTGAAGTTGGAATACGTATCAGCCGTTTTATATTTTTCTAAATAATATAGAGTAAAATATTATTACGTATTTGGATTCAAAAACAACTTTTTCATCTGAGTTTAAGCTCTATTTTCTATAATCTGAATCCTATATTCTTGAAAATCAACTCAAAAATGTTAGAAGAATGTAAATATCGATCAGAAATCAATTCTGTATTTATAAATAGCGTGCGCCCAATTGTCGAAATTCGACCAAAATCATTGTTAAAAATTTCAAGATAATAAATATACTATATAAATCTGCATATTTCCCACATTTTTTTCTGCTATTATACACGTACCTGTGTACTGCTAAATTTGTTTTAAAAAAATACACATCTTTAAAATATCAATATGTTCATTTTAGGTTAAAGTCATTCGCCCTGTATAAAGACGCACGATTTTGAAGGAATGGGGTCATGTAATGTACTTTAAAATAATTGCAATACATTTTCCGCTTTTACGTAAACGCAATATATCTTAGATTTAGTATAATTTCATTAATTCAAACACAGAAAGTAAGGGATGACTATTTCTGCATTATATCAAAAATATAAAGAAATACAATACACCTGAATTTAATTAATAACAAATAACACTTATTTTTTGACAATTTTTGTATGTGTACGAGGGCTGCCTTTTATATTTCGGGATTAGAGAACAAAAACAAATATTAATCATCGAAAATCGCTTTATTGTTTTTCCAAATATTTCCCATGAAGATCTATACACTTTTGCATGCGTTTGAACCAATTGACGAAGCACTTTTTCCACTCTGATTGAGGTATCTCCAAAGCATGCATTCTGAACGCAGCAACCGCTTCTTCAGGTGTCGAAAAACGTTGACCTCTCAGTTTGTTTTTTACGTACGGGAATAAAAAGAAGTCATTTGGTGACAAGTCAGGACTATACGGCGGATCACTCATCAAATCGATGTTTTGAGTGGTCAAAAATGCAGTTGTTTGAGATGATGTGTGAGAGCTCGCATTGTCGTGGTGAAGAGTGATCCGTCTTCGGCGGTTGGTTTTCCTCATTTCTTGGAAGACAAGTGGCAAACAAATGATTGTGTACCACTCAGAATTGACTGTTCTGCGTTGTTCTAGTGGTACGGTTGCGACATGTCCAGTTTTTCCGAAAAAACAGGCGATCATTTGCGTGGAAGTGCTTCGTGCGCGAAACCAGTTTTGTTGGATTCGGTTCATCTTGAAACACCCATACAGTCGACTGCTGTTTACTTCCGGACTCATACGGGTAAATCCACGATTCATCACCTGTCACTATGTCATAAACCTGTTTTGAAGCACCGCGATCGTATTTTTTGAGCTTTTCTTTCGACCAATCGACACGAGCCTTTTTTTGAACGATGGACAAATTGTGTGGAATCCAACGCGAACAAATTTTTTTGACATTCAAATGTTTATGCAATATTGAATGTTTACTGGTCCCACTAATGTGTAAGGTTGACTCAATCTCACGATAGGTCACATGACGATCTTGCAATATCAGTTCGCGCACAGCATCAATGGTTTCCGGAACAACAACCTCAATTGAATTCACCATACCATCGATAAACAGTGGTCCTTGATGGAGTTTCATCGCCAAAAATTAAATTAAGTTCATCCATGCACTCTTGCTGACTTAATCCACGTCGAAAGTTGTAAAAAATAATCTCACGAAAATGTTCACGATTTAATTCCATTTTTTGGCCGAGATGAATCCTTTAAGTTACTGTAAACAACACATAGCGCTCGTATGTCAAAACGTTCTGAGTACGTATAACCTCAAAAATGTCAAACTTTACAATAGAGCTGTCAGTTGTCAGAGTGCAACACTAGGGTTGTCCAATCCCGAAATATAAAAGGCAGCCCTCGTATTGAAATTGAAATTTGGAATATATCATTTTCACATTGAATTGAAAATGTATTTTAACCTACCGGATAACAATATTTTGAAATGTCAAACTGAAATCAAATTCGGTACAACGACGATGGCCGTGAACATTACAATTATTGTCATGATGTCAGATCTAACTATTTATCTTAAATTTCACTATTTGTATTCATATAATAGGATTTGTAATATTAGTTAAATTCTATGAAAGCATTAGCTTTTAAAATAGAAACAATATAAATTAAAAGTATAATGTAAAAATAAAAAAATATTATCGGAAACACATTGATCAGTTGCCGCAGAATACACAATTCTAATTTTAGCTGACAAATCATATTTAGAATGAAATGAAAGTTTCAAATTTGCGAATACCCAAAAAATGGTCATATATTTTTTGTGGGTGAGATCTCAATAGCATGTTTGTTAGTTTTTCGTTTAATTAAATTTTCTCTCCACGCAATCTGGCGGCACCGTTTGGTATTGACATTGTGAAGTAAATTATGATTTATTATTTTATTTAATGAATGAACCAATATTATAAATAAATCATTCTGCACTGAAGGTCGTACCAAACAGAACAAAAATAAGAAAAATCTGTTGGGAAACAGAGGAGAAAACGGTACCGAAAAATTTTGATTTTGCCTTTTTATATATAGATATCCCTATTAGCCCAAAGACTCGTTAAGAAGACCACTTAAAACCTTATAAATAATAATAAAAATGGACAACATGCACATTTATTTTAAATTTGCATTTAGTTTCATCGTAGAATTAATGAATAGAATTAATTTATATATAAGGGAAATGTACCGAGATCGTCACGGGCTCATTTCGTCGGTAGAATTTATTAGTGTAAATAATCAAGTAATTTGTTCAATTGACTCACCAAACGTTGCATGAGCTCACTAGACGATATACTGTTTTTACTGGCCCAATTTAATTTTTTTTCATGGCTTACTAGATATTTTGAAAAAACGAAATTCTGTCGATTTAGTCAAATCCCTCTAACTCCTTTGTTTTTGATTTTATAAAAAAAAGTGTAAATATAAAAATTAAGGGAATTGTATCCCGAATATGATGGTCATGTCCTCGTTTCCGTGACAGCTCTCGTTTTCGAGATATGACACAAACTTATATTTTTTTGAATAAAAACCATAGTTGGCTATAACTTAAAACAATCGGACATTTTTAGAGCTTTTCAACGATATAATACTCGATATAGTTATTCATAAAAATAACGGAGTTATGGATTCTTTTCTCTCTTACTTTCACTTTTAACGTAGTTAGCCATGAAATAGATTGATTTATTAATAATTATTCCAAAAAACATTGAAAGATTTTTTTATTAGGTATACCAGATATAACGAAAAAACTAAATAAGTAGGTACTAACTAAAAAATTAAGAAATTAAAGCACATATAATGGTTACAATTTATGTTTGAAAATTGCATCTTTTTAAGATTGACATTACCGCTTTCCTCACAGACCGCATATCAATTTCTTCAATTGCTTGTAATACCTACCGCCTCCCTTAGGTCACCAACTGTCTCATACTTTCTTTTGTATACTTTGTTTTCTAGCGCACCCCATAAATATAAGTCTATAACTGCCAAATCGGGAGACTGGGGTGGCCATTCGCGTGGGCCATTTCTTCCTATCCAAGAGTTTGGATAAATATTATCTAAGTGTTGACTTACTAATAACGAGTTATGAGCAGGTGCTCCATCATGTTGGAACCACTCAATTTTTAAACGAGTTCTTAAATTCAAATTATGCAACATGTCTTGAAAAGTGTATTGCAAGAAATGCAAGTAGCGCTCCCCAGTAAGTGATTCATCATAGATAAAAGACCTCAGAATAGTAGACCCGATGATACCACAACAAACATTAAAACCAAAATTTTCTGGGGTCGTCTTTGTTGTACATGGAAAGGGTTTTCTTTAGCCCAGATATGCTCATTGTGTCTATTGAACATACCGCAGTTAGTAAATCTAGTTTCATTTGACCATAACACCTTTAATGGAAACTGTGGATTGTCAAGGCACATGTCTCTAAACCATGTACAAAACAAAATACGTTGATGTTCGTCACCAGCATGCAAGTTTGAGAAACTGAAAGTTTGTACGGGTGGAACTTGTGCGCTTTCAGTACCTTAACTACAGTTCGTTGAGATGTGCCAGCTTCTGCCACAATCTCATGAGTTGATGTAGATGGATTTTGATTTACCATTGCCAAAACATTTATTTGTGCTGCTTCGTTAATTTGATTACGTTCCCTTGGTGGTTTAGTAAAAGATCCATATCTGCTTAAACTATCGTAAAGCCTCTTAAATGTACATAGAGCAAGCAGGTTGGCGACGATTAAAATATCTATGAAAGTATTCCTCAGCTGCACGAACTGAATTTTTATGGCATATGATATAACATTCCACAATATTCAGTTTTTCTTCGTTAGAATATTCTATTTTATCACGAAAACTTGTCAATATCGACTGTCAGTTCAGCACTACATAATGGAATTACTCTCAAATGAGGAAACGTCAAAGTGAAAACAATCTTTTTCATGGCTATCTACGTTAAAAGTGAAAATAAGAGAGAAAAGCATCCATAACTGCCGTTATTTTTATGAATAACTATATAGAGTATTATATATTTGAAAAGCCCTAAAAATGTCGGATTTTTTGAGGTCATAGCCAAATATGGTTTCCATTCAAAAAAAGATAAGTTTGTGTCATATCTCGAAAACGAGAGCTGTCACGGAAACAAGCACATGACAATCATATTCGGGATAAAATTCCCTTCAATATTGATATTTACACTTTTTTTTATAAAATCAAAAACAAAGGAGCTAGAGGGATTTGACTAAATCGACAGAATTTTGTTTTTTTTTTTTTCAAAATATCTAGTAAGCCACGACTTTTTACAAAAATCCGAAAGTGTCATTAAATTGGGCCAGTAAAACTGCAAATGTTTCCCAATTTCACCATTGCTCTATCTCCGCTAGTTTCCGAGATCCCCATACTGATCATCAAAAAAACTCACCCTGTATATGTTTCTGTGTATTGGTCACCCAATATAAATTATTTTCCTATTATTTTCTGAATCACCCTGTACAACTATAATTCAACACTAAACGGTATTGCAATCGCCCTGTATAAGTAAAAAACATCCCGAACTGTAAAATCGGGTGAACTTGACTGTCACTTTACCGGTCCCGAATTTATTATCCACATATGTGGAAACCTTTGATCTAAACAGTCACAAACAGCTCTAGTATTATGTGGAGAGGCCCCGCAATACTGAAAGCAGTACATGTTTCTATTAAAAAAGCCACAGATTGAAAAAGTACTTCCGTCAGTTGAAATAATGGTTTTCAAAAAATCTCGAGTAATTCTATCAGGATCCACATGGATATAGTTTCTGAGAAATGTGTATTTTGTAACATTTTAAACCACTTTTCTTAAATTCCTTCCAGAAGCTAATCTGTTGCACATCCATATCTGAGGAAACTTGGTGCGGTCGAATTTGAATTACCCAGTATATTGTCAAAAAAAATTTTTCCAAAAATTATAATAATTAATTACTATGTGAGTTTTGCCCAAAATTCCATATCAGACAGGATTTTTAAAATTGCAAGGGCAAAGTTGTTCATTTTTAAATTAAAAAAGCACTCTAATTATTCCTTCATTTGAGAGAATATGATAACTTTGACGAAAATATCATCACTGAAAGAAAAAGGACCCAAGTTAATCATTAGAAGTTAACAAAAATTCTGTACGTAATTTTTATGTTGATCTATCCGCACATTTAGATGTTAGCGGTTTCTCCAATAAAAATATAGTAAGCTCGATAGGAATTTATAAGAATATAAACTATAAAAACTCTCTCACTTTAATTTCCTTGGAAGTTTTCCTTTTGCAAACATACAAATATCCCACAAACAACTTTCGTTAAGCTTAACTTACCGAAAAGGGCTGGAAAATCCATTCATATCGATTAAAGATTTACCATCACACGCAAATCGTTCTTTGAATAATTCACCAAAACTAAACAACCACATTATAACACGCTCTTTATTATTACACACATAACTTATTTTAAGTTGAGACGAACATCAACGTAAAACGACATTCATTTAATAAACAACTTCCCGCAATAATACAAGTTCAACATCAACGGAGACAGATCGACATCTGATAATGTGATTCATAATGCGCTGGGAAATATACCGATTATAAAGAATCATCAGTAATTGTTTATTTAACGTTAAGTCTAATAATTTCGTAACACAGACGTCCCTTTTGCTTATCGATAGTAAGATAAGAGGGCCCAGAAACAATAAACAACGATTATATTACACTAGGCTAAAAAGATTAGGGATCATTAAAAATAATAATATAGCTGATAACATGTATGTATAATCCCTGCACCAAAATTCTTATTCTGCCGGTTTTACTCTAAAAAGTCTTTCCCTATATTATTTTTTCTGTCACATTGCTCCACGTTGATTAGTACAATAATTATTTTTTTTCAACAAGACGGAGCAACCTTTCATACAGTGAACGTAAGATGAATATTGTCTGTCTTACTACTACTTCTGTAGAATTTAATCGTATCTGGTTACCGACAATTAAGGAAGAAATTATTAATGGTAACCTCCTTTTGAACAACCCAATATCGGGATAGTTCATAAGGTTTTTCCTAGGTTTTCCCTTATAACGTTAATGGGATCACTGAAACAATAGAATTCTTTGATCGCATTTTTGGCGAATGCGCTATCTTATAACAAAGTCGTACCTAGGAAGGCCACTTCTAAAGACAACTCTTTCAAATTCTTCTAATTTGAAAGCTGTTTAACTATAATACATGATCTTTAGAATTTTTTGTGCTACCTGTATATCTAAAAACAACAAATTTTCTAATGTCTATTTTAAATGTCATAAATCAAATTTTCATTTTGCAGTCTACATCAATAAATATAAAGCCACTGACAACGTAGTCAGAATATTCTTTGAAACGTTTGGTATTCCTGCAATATACGTCGTTTTGCTCCGAACGAAGTCATGAAAACTGGTAACCAAAACTGAAACATTAGGATATTTCAATTGGACTTGCCTAAACTAAAACGGTTTGATTATTCTGTGCTAAAACGGTATAAGAAACGGATACCTATGTGATAAGTTTACTTCTGTGTAGGCTAACTTGTATACTTTTTTTAGTGTATTTATGAAAATACTCTTATTACGAGCTGAGAGACATTTTAATATACAGTGATGGGCAAATGTGTAGAACCAAGTAAATATCTCTGGCATTATTAGAGATATCAAAATGAAATTTGGAAGCTGGATACTGCAGTAGATTGCCTATTTGTTTCCAATTTTTTTTACAATTTTGAACTTCCTGTTTTACCGGAAGTAATGTCGATTTTAAAATTTGCAATGAAACACCCTGTATAGTATTTTAGTTTCTGATGAAACATTTTATTGCGAATACAAAAATATCAGGTTTGATATTGTTTACTTCAATACCTACCGAGATATTAACGGAAAAGTAACTAAGGAAAGGAAAAATTTGATGGTAGCTAAACTCGGTTCAGATTTCATTTACGCCCGATATAAACAAACCGCTCGGTGAGGATTTGTATTTCTATTGGCCAATCGGTGGCATTATACCGTCACAGCCAACAGCACTGCTTGTTCCATAGTCGAATACACGTGCGTTTGTTTAAATCAGGCGCAAATTAAATCTGAATCAAGTTTAGTAGTCCATAAAATTCATTGCAGAAGTGACAGTAGTTGTCAAAATAAGTTACTAGTTTTTTTTATTTGAACGTAAAAAGATTGTATCGTTTTAATTTGATCGTAAAATGGCCGAATTAAGTGAAAGAGAAAGAATAGAAATATTAATGATGATTGGGTATGGGGAGAGGAAAAGGACGCATCAAGAAGTTTGTGACCTTTCTAACATTGTTTATCCGAATACACAAATATCCCGTTCAGTAGTGACGAAAACTTTGCGAAGGTACGACACAAGTGGAACAGTTAGCAATTTACCAAAAAGTGGACAGTTAAAAAGTGCCAGTAATGAAGGTGTAGCTCAAAATGTTGCTATATCTTTGGAAGAAAATCCTCACTTATCCACTACCGACCTCACCAATATGCATGGAATTAGCCGTCGTTCAGTGGGAAGGATATTAAGGTGAGAAAAAAATCCATACAAAATTCGCCTCGTTCAGGAACTCTCCGAAGACGATTTCGACAGACGTTTGCAATTTTATGAAACGATGATGGATATTTGTAACCGTGATAATAATTTTATAAGAAATGTGGTGTTTTCAGACGAGGCTACATTTTGTTTAAATGGTACGGTTAATCGACATAACTGCCGCTACTGGTCGCAAAGTAATCCTAATTGGGTACAAGAGGCTCATAGACAACATCCCCAAAAATTGAACGTTTGGGCCGGCATTTATAACAACAGAATCGTGGGACCCTTCTTCCTACAAGAAACTTTAAACGGAGATAGGTATTTACAGCTCTTGGAGACACACGTTATTCCGGCATTGGAGGTAAATGGACAATTACCAAATAATATCTGGTTTTAGCAGGATGGAGCACCACCCCATTACGCTCGCATTGTTCGAGATCATTTAGATAGGACATTTCATCACAGATGGATTGGAAGGAGTACTTATGAATGGCTTGCAGGAAGACCCGACCTTAATCCACTAGACTATTTTCTGTGGGGTTACTTAAAGTCTAAGGTTTATGTTGATAGACCAAATAATTTGCAAGAATTAGCTGCAAGAATAACTCAAGACATCCAGAGAATTACACCAAAAGTAATAGCTAATGTTACTAGAGAATTTAAAACCGACTTGCTTATTGTCAAGAAGTAAATGTTTTGAAAATCACTTAGATTTAGTTAATAATTATGATTATGTATTTCTTTAATGGATATTAGATTTTTCCTTTCCTTAATTACTTTTCTGTTAATATCTCGGTAGGTATTGAAGTAAACAATATCAAACCCGATATTTTTGTATTCGCAATAAAATGTTTCATCAGAAACTAAAATACTATACAGAGTGTTTCATTGCAAATTTTAAAATCGACATTACTTCCGGTAAAACAGGAAGTTCAAAATGTAAAAAAATTTGGAAGCAAATAGGCAATCTACTGCAGTATCCACCTTCCAAATTTCATTTTGATATCTTTAATAATTCCAGAGATACTTGCTTGGTTCCACACATTTGCTCATCACTGTATAATATGGTGTTTACATTCTTGTATATTTAATTCTCGTAAATAGAGGAATACATTTGTTTGAAGATTTCAAGTATTGTCCCTACTTTAAACAAACGTTTAAAAGTGCTAACAATACCTTTAGATCAACCATACAATACGATTTTCACTCATTTACCATTTTCGCGTAAACAATTCTTTCTGCATCAGCTAAACCTACTTTTAAAATGCCTTCAATGGCAACAAAATCACCTCAATCGACAACTTAAGTCCATATCAATGAACCGAATGAACTTAATGACGTAAGTATCGTACAGACGACAATAATTATTTTAACATGTGAAGACGATCTCTTTCTAGCTCTTGCTCTCTTTCGCTTTGCTCCCGTGTCTCGAATCAGGAATAAAACAAAAAACAACCGCTGCCCGTAGCTCGCGCGTGTATTTTTAAGCACCACATCCGTTGTGGCAGAAGGGAAAACAAACATAAAAGGAAAAACAATAAAGAAAAGGTTAAGAAATAAAACGGATATTATCAAAACAACGAAAATAGTAGACAGGACTTACCAGAAGGGGCTGGTAGGGCTGGTGGCGTTCAAACTACCCTTCGGAGGAGTCGAGAATCCTCCGAAATTGAAAAACGACATTCTAAAAATTACACAAACAAAAACAAAAAAATATACATCAACACACAGTCAACGTCCAGTCGATAATTTTAGCGCGCACAGCATTTTTTTTTTCAAAAGTCACTGGTTAGGAAAAAACAAAGACGAACAACGTTCACATTTTTTTGCTTTTCAGCAAACGGCGCATTTTTTCCAGCCGTGTTACACAATTTAAGTGCGATATTTGGTGCCAGGGGGTCTCCACAGTTTATTTAAACGCCGACACAGTACAAATCCCGCATCTTATCCGCGTTGCAAACAACACTCGACTGAAGTCCGAAGGCATGTAGATTTAAAATGGGGACCACGAAAATACGATAGACAGAAACGAACACCCAGAGTAGCTGTGTAATGTGCGTTCGGTCTCAGCATCTTCAACGTATGGACCGTAATCTAAGAATTATGTAGCGAGAATTTGAGATGATCGAACGCGTGCGGTAGAAAAAGACGGATGGACGTTCTGTTGTCGTTTTTGTAAGGGATGATGGGGGTGGATTTATTGATTTTATAGTAGGGGTTCTTTTGAATGTCGTAAGATGACGAACACGTGGACGACCTTACTTTGCCTGTGACAGGAAGTTTACATTCAAGAGTGTTCAAGAGATTTTTTTACACTGGCACCTGTATACAATAAGGATAAAGATATCGTTTTGTGCATTTTTAAGGCATTTATAATGAAAATACATGGTGAGCTTTTTTGATGATCAAATCAAATCCCTCTAGCTCATTTGTTTTTGATTTTATAAAAAAAGTGTAAATATCAAAATTGAAGGGAATTGTATCCCGAATATGATTGTCATGTCCTCGTTTCCGTGACAGCTCTCGTTTTCGAGATATGGCACAAACTTATCTTTTTTTGAATGGAAACCATAGTTGGCTGTGATCTCAAAAAATCGGACATTTTTAGAGCTTTTCAACGATATAATACTCGATATAGTTATTCATAAAAATAACGGAGTTATGGATGCTTTTCTCTCTTATTTTCACTTTTAACGTAGGTAGCCATGAAAAAGATTGTTTTCACTTTGAGGTGTCCTCATTTGAGAGTAATTCCATTAGTAGTGCTGAACTGACAGTCGATATTGACAAGTTTTCGTGATAAAATGGAATATTCTAACGAAGAAAAACTGAATATGGTGGAATGTTATATCATATGCCATCATAAAAATTCATTTCGTGCAGCTGAGGAATACTTTCATAGATATTTTAATTGTCGTCAACCTGCTCTATGTAAATTTAAGAGGCTTTACGATAGTTTACGAAGATATGGATCTTTTACTAAACCACCAAAGGAACGTAATCAAATTAACGAAGCAGCACAAGTAAGTGTTTGGCAATGGTAAATCAAAATCCATTTACGTCAACTCGTGAGATTCCGGCAGAAGCTGACACATCCCAACGAACTGTAGTTAAGGTACTGAAAGCGCACAAGTTCTACCCGTACAAATTCTGTTTCTCAAACTTTGCATGCTGGTGACGAACATCGACGTATTTTGTTTTGTACATGGTTTAGAGACATGTGCCTTGACAATCCACAGTTTCCATTAAAGGTGTTATGGTCAGATGAAACTAGATTTACTAACTGCGGTATATTCAATAGACACAATGAGCATATCTAGGGTCAAATATCAATTCAGAATAGAGATGTTGAAAGTAGAGGTATCATTCTACAACGCCTCTATTTTAATTTTTCATTAAATGACTGTGAAATATACGAAAAAGGTTAGCAAATATTACCAAAATTTGGTGAGCGTATGAATGTGTTCGAGTAGTGGGGGGAACACGGTTGTTGATGGGAACTGCTAACAATAATTATTATCGATAGTAAGTGTCACTCTGACAGATGGTGAAAGAATTTAATTGTTAAAAAAACTTCTATACAGAGTGATTTGTTCGATTTTATTATATCAAATGAGAACTGTTTGTTTATTAATATATATTTATATGTAAATGGTTTCTCGGAAACGTTTTTGCTTTAATTTGTGGATTTTGGGTTTACGGAACATCGAAGGAGAGCGGTCATTAAAAAAAATTTTGTGAGGATTTTAAATATTAAAACAATCTATGTATGTGCCTCTACAATATATTTCTATACGCTTCCCCTCAACAACCGTGTTTCCCCCACTCCTTGGATACATTCATACGCTCGCCCATTTTTTGTCATGTTTGCTAACATTTTTCAGATATTTCACAGACATTTAGTGAAAAATGAGAATAGAGGCTTTGTAGAATGGCACCTCTACTTTCAACAACTTTTTTCAAAATTGAAATTTGATTATCTATGTCGCATGGGGGCACAATGAAAAAATAGTGAACAGAAAACTTTGTATCACAATTGTTCAAAAACTAATAAACCGGTAGCGCCTGGTTTTGGCATACATAAAATAGATGTAAATTACTATCAGTTCCTACAAGCCCAGTTCTACAGCTTCTAAAGTGACGAAGATTGGATTTTTTTTAAATACTGCTACATTTTTCAGTATTTTTTGTTTTTCCCTGTTACTAATGATCTAATTAGATCGAGCCTGGGCTCATTTCCTTGGTATTTTCATGCTTTACAATTGACCTGTGGACACCATTGAGATTAGTTTATTAATTTTGATTTCATAACCATGCTGAGAAAAAAAACGTAATTTTCTTGCTTCAATTGTTTATAACAAAGTAAAAAACCATAGTTGCGAGTGGAAAACATAGCAAAATATCGCTAGGTATCTTTGTTAATGTGATGACACAGTCGGTAACCTGATAGTATTTTTTACACATTATCAGTTAATTTTTGCTCTATTGATTGCTCTAATAGAGGTTCCGAATCTGGAGCCGTTCCATGCAATTGCTGTTACCCGTAATCCCTATGTTAGAATGTCTCAATGAAATTTTCAGGTTAACTTCACCTGTCAGAGATACTGAATACTCTCTTTGAGAAAATCCTAGATGTCGGTCTTTACATCTCGCGTCTTGAAATCTCCAAACACATTTATTTATATACAGGAATGTTGATCATATTGCAAACATGCTTTCAAATTTCAAATACTTATTTGTTACAGAAAAAAACTGAGGAGAGAATTCCTAATGTATAGGCAAAATAACCCAAATAAGAATTTATATGCTTTTTTTCAGATATGATGTTCCTAAGAAATCTTTTAATGCAATAAAAAACTGAGTCCAGTAAGCTCTTTTTGAAAGTCAGAAGAATACCTACTTTACAACTGACTATCACTTTAAGAAGTCATTACAAATTCCATTGGTGGAGCTTTTAATGTGTTGCAAGAATTCATTTTGACTCTGACTTGGATGTACAAAGTTTAAAATAGAACTACAAGAAAAAATTTGAAATGCCATTAAAAGGAAACTGCTCAAGAAATTTTGCTCTTAACAAATAAAAGGTGCTGTACTGTGGACTATTGTCGTAGCTGAATTGTGGGAAATTTTGGACTAATTTCTCAAATAAAGCCACATGTGTTTGAAAAAAAAAACTCTACATTAATACAACTCTTTGAGAATCTACTGAGATTTATCTTTTAATTCATTTAATCATTTATTAATACAACAAATATGAATATTTATTTAGTAACTTTATTACCCATATGAAACAATTTTCCCTATAGCCCCTCAAATATCATTGTAAATTATGCCTATTGGACATATTTTTCATGATTTGAAAGTTTATACTATCATATAATATTTAGCACAATCACGAATGCTTTCAAATATCAAAGAGCATTATATTAAAGCCAATAAAGACATCAACATGATTCAACAGGTATTTTCCATTTCCACTAACAAAGAAATGTTTGTATTATATGAAATCGATATTTATAATTAATGCAATGAGTTGTTCTTGAAATTCAACAAAATTTCACATTGAAATAGCGATATAATGGAATTTAACTACTTTTGTAATGAAATTGTTTGTTACTTACGTATCCCCCAAACTTATGGAACACTCTGTTGTATCTGGTGCACTTCCCTCCATGTCTAATAATAGTTAAGACACAAAATAAAAACACAAATATAACACAGTTATAAAATAAAAAAATGTTAGTATTATATAAAAATATACTTTAACGTATCGTTAGAAACATCCGTTAACAAACGACATTTAAATAAAAGTTTGACAATTCAAGATTTGTTTTGATTGGCAGTTGCCTTGGAATGATCAGGTTCGCCAATACACAAAACACAAAGATTCCTAAGTGGCGCTAAATTTCAAAATGAAACACAACGTTTTTCATATTAAATTGTATTAATTATTTATAACATCTACAAGAGTATCAAGTTTGTATTTTTCATCTAACCTTTGTATTAAATTATTTAATGGCTCTTGACCTTCGAAGAATACTTTTAAATTGAAAACATTTACACCTAATCTGTGATCCGTAACTCTATCATCTTTAAAATTGTATGTCCTTATTTTTTCATTTCTGTTTCTCGTCCTCACTTGACTTTTCCGTGCTTCCGATTCCTCTGCATGCTTGGAAGACATCTCTTTTTGATAAAGTAAAGCAGACAGTTTTGCCATGGCTGTTTTTCGATTTTTTATCTGAGACCGATCTTCTTGACATTCCACAGCAATTCCTGTTGGTAGATGGACTATTCTAACAGCACTTTCGGTTTTGTTCACATGTTGACCACCTGCACCTGAAGCTCTTTTCACCTCAATCCTCAGGTCTTTAGGGTCTATGTTAACTTCAATTTCCGAAGGCTGAGGTAAAACTATCACAGAGGCTGTACTTGTATGCACTCTACCTCCTTTTTCTGTTGATGGTATCCTTTGAACTCTATGTACACCTGCCTCATGTCGAAGGTACTGAAAAGCAGAGACACCATTAATTAGTGCTGTGGCCACTCTTATGCCTCCAATATCTGTTGCAAAATATTCAGCCACAGTGTATTCCCACCCTAAAATAATACAAATAAAATAAAATAAACATTTATTCAAAGAATAAATGTTTGTATAACCTTTATAAAGTGCAAATTTCTCATACATATTAAAGATTTCTTTGGCGAATAACATGGCTTCTTGCCCACCAACCCCAGCTTGAACTTCTATGAGTAAACCATCGAAAGATTCTTCTTTATCTCTTGGCAGCAAGGCTAAAAGTAATGTTTCATCCAATTCTTTAAGTGAAGCTTCAAATTCTTGTTTTTCTTGACTGGCTAGTTTTTTCAAATCTTCATCATTACTGTGAAGAAATTCGTTTAAATTTTTCAAGTTATCGACTACTTTATTCCTTTGCTCTAAAATGTGCATGACAGGTTGCAGTTCTCGTTTTCGAAATTCCGATGTTTTGGAAGTATCATTTGAAAGCAATTCAAACTGTCTCTGAAGAGAGGCGACATAACTATTTAATGACTTTCCATATATTTGAAGATTCAGATCATAGTTGGGGCTCATACTATATAATCTATTTAAGTTGTTAGGCAAGTGTGTATTATAGTTGTTACATTTCATTAAAGAAAATAGACGTAATTTTGCTCCTAGAGTGATGGGAATTCTCATTATTGCAAAATTAAAATAACATTTTTAAATGTTAAAAAAGTGTGGTTAAGTTAATTCTGACATATGTATGTATCTGTGAAAAAAGGTGAGCTCACTGGCGATGCAAACTTGTTCCTTAGACTGCATGACGTCATAGTGTGACATGAAATCAATCTCAATAGGTACTTATTATTTAAGTCAAGTGGACTGATTGTAAAGAAAAAATAAGACAATAAACCAATTTAATTTATTTTAATGTTTAAATTTTAAAATACATGTTATAGAACGAATGAATAAATGCCTGACCTCTATACCTACTTAAATATACATATACGTTTTGTCATATTCTTCAGGTCCTTTATAATTAATTTTTGGTTTGTTTTAGAGATTCCCTATTAAAATAATTAAAAATATGGTATAATTCTTAGTAGACCGCCTTTAGAAAGATGCTTTACGTATCAGCAGAATATATTCCTTTTTTTCTTAAATGCAATAAACGCAGCCAAAATTTCCAAACAATCTCACTAAGTCAAAATAGGTCATTAACAATACATATATAATAACAATGTGTCGTTTTTAACTAATTAAAAATTGTATAAAAGAGAAACGTTAGAATAAACAAGCATTTACACATTTTTTAATCTTGTAAACTTATAACCTTCCTATCCAGCTTTTTGCATTCCCAGCATAATAAATCGTAGTAAAATAAATAACAAATCCAATTTCAATTAGAAATGGTAAATAAAATAATAATTATTTATAATAACCAAAAATACTATTTTATATCCAATAGATGAATTAGCTGAAAGTTGTCATTTACTGACGTCATCAGGTCAGAGAGATATGAGATCTCATGCACATGAGTTTATCATCATGTTCATGTTCTGAGAGAATGTGTTCGTATTCTGTGCTTGTTTATTTATTTCTTTGACACCGTCACCAGTTTTGACATGTTTAGCTGTCAGTGGCTGTCAGATAGCTAATAGGCGCGAAAGAAAAATGCCCGTTGGGCCGCACTTATTTGGATCATAAAAGAAATATTTGTCACTATTGTTATAGAAATAAGAAGTCATAATGTCAAAGGTTTATTTAAATTATTTGATTGATTAATTTGAACTTATTTACTCTGCTAATTAAAATTATTTTAGGATATACGAAGTTTCTTCAGTGTTGTTTCAAAGAAAACAAGTGGTAATGCTCCCAAACTGGCTGGAGTTTCTTCAAAAAAATCAACAGTTATAGTAGATTCAGATGATGAAGATGTCATCAAGAGTACTCCAGAAAGTCAAATAAAAACTGTCACCAAGAAATCTAGTAAACGTAAAACACAAGTGATTAGTTCAGATTCTGAAGATGATAAACCAAAAAAGAAGTCTCCTGCGAAAAAAACACACACAAATGAGGAAAAGTTGGTACCAATAAGTGTTGATGACTACTTTGGAAACAAACCAGTAAAAATGAGTAAAGTTGTGACTCCCCCCAAAAATGAACACCGTCTAGTTGAAACTAAGCAGAAATCCAGTAAGAAAAAGAAATCTAAAAACCCTGAACTTGATGTACATGATGATAAAAATTTCAAAAAAACTCTTGAGGAGTTGGATAAAGAAACTTTTAAAATTAAGGTGAAGAAATCGAAACACCCGGAGAGTGGTATACATGATGATAAAGACTTCATACAAACATTGGAAGAATTGGATGATGATGATTTTATAAATAACATGGATATTTTGGATAAAACTATTGAAGAGGCAGTACATAAAAATGATACAAATGAAATTAAAGGAAGTAGTAGTTCTAAAGAAAACTCACCTAATAAGGATAAAAAATCTCATTCTGAAAACAAGAATACACCTGATGTGTCCAAATCTAGTAAGAGAAAGCAGCGGAATGACTTGGATGGTGAGTTGAAATTTATTTATAATTAATAAGGATTTGACAATTAGTTTCACTTAATATAATCACTGACAAAGAAATCACAATACCCAGAAGCAGATGTTTAAAGTTAAGTTTTTTAATAATGTGTTTGCCTACTGCATTTATCTATTATCTCCCCAACACATCTTGGCATTGATTCAATAATGTGATCTATTTCTTCTTGAGGAACACTATCCCAAGCTACCTGTATTTCATGTCTTAGAATCTCCAAAGTACGGGCTGCTGGGGTAAATTTCTGAACCTTTTACACATCATATCCCAAACATGTTCTATGGGCAAAAGATTGGGGGATCTGCATGGCCATGGCAACAGATTCACATGAGTCTCTTCAAAAAAAGTTTAAACTAAGTTGAGCAACATGATGCCAAGTTGAAAAATGGCATCCATGAACCGATTAAGGTAAGGGGAGTACCTATGGCTCCACTATTTGCTGAAGATAATGTTGTGCTGTCATGTTGCCTCAAACAATCACTAAAGGTGACCTGCTTTGATGTGCAATAGCACCCCACAACACAAAGACTACTGTTTGGTGTACATGTTAGAGGTAGCACAATTTAGGGTCGATAATGCTGTAGTATAAAAGATCTTATAAAAAAAAATTTTATGCCGAATATCATCCTATCTGTCGGTGTCAACAAAAATTACAGATTACAATACTCTTATTTTACCACATTTTCATTTTTGTTCCTCTCTTATATATACAGGATGCTCTAATTCAAGCTTTGACATTGCAAATTATTCAAAATAAGGCAATGAGGGTTATATTAGGATGCAATAAGTATACTAGCATTCAACTTATGTTAAGTACTCTGAAGTGGTTAAATGTGTAACAGTTTCTAAATTTAAAAACAATGACATTTATTTTTAAGATTATAAATAAGTTATTACCGGAATATTTGACTTGCCAATTAATTCCAATAGCCAAAATTCATCAACATGACACTAGAACACCAAGTTCAATTAAGTTTTACGTTAGTACCAGTAGAACAGCTAGTGCAATGAACAGCTTGTTTCGTAAAGGCTTGGTTCAGTTCAGTCATCTGCCTTATGAAATAAAATCCATTAAGGGTTTACACCATTTCAAGAAATCCCTCATTAACCATGTAAAAAGTAATAGTCAGATCCCAATCTAATTCGTTGTACTACTTATCATGTATATGTACGTGGAATAGTTTTTGTTTTTTTTTATGTAAGTAAGAACTTATAAGATTTATAATTTGGATTTTGTATTATATATGTGTATATGTGTGTTATATACGTGTATGTATGTGGGCATGTATATGCGTATATGAGTATATGTATATATATGGATATATTGTCTTGATTTGTGTATTATCTTTTTGATAAATAAATCGTTTCATTTATTATATGGCGGTAAACCGTTCGGACACTTACAAGATAGCCTTGTTCTCCTAGCCAAAGTTCAAGTTGTCAAAAATCGGTCTCGTAACTCCTTTGACGTCCGCTGCCTACTCTTCTCCGATTTTGGGTATTATCAAATCACGCTTGATAACATCTCATAGCAGTAGCTGGATTTCTGTTTTTTATTTTTTCCTGAGATCTTTGGGAATAACACCAAGTTTATTTGGTGTTATTCCCAAAGAACTCAGAAAAAGAATAAAAAACTTGTCTAATATGTTGTATTCTTTCAGTCACGCAATGTATATGTATATTCATAATTGCTCATCACATTTTTGTTTTTTATGGCAGAGCAATTTATCATCAAACCTCCAACAAATGTGTATTTTTTTTAATCTAATCTTGTTTATTTCCTAGGCTCTACACCAAAGAAACCAAAACTTGATCTAGATGATTCTAACATTGATCCAGACCAAGAACGCCATGAAAAAAGGAGATACTCCGCAATGCTGTATCAGAAATATTTACATCGAGGTGGCCCTAAACATCACGGTCAAAAGGAGTTACCAAAGGTATAAATAGGAAACATGGATTCATGTATCTAATCCACGGTGTAACATTAGAAGCTTCCTATTGCCACAATACCAAAAACGCGTTCCCTTATTAAGGATTTAAATCTTTAGTCAATAGATGGCGCTGCGTAATATGTGTACCATTCAAAGCCATTACCAGTCTGCTGGTACTTTTTTTTATAATTAAACTATATTGTCACACATACTTGTAGCAATGGTGGCATATTTCCTTTAAATAGAGAAAACAACCAATAAAGATCACTAACCAATTATTGAAATTGCCTACAATTAACTTAATTCGGTATAATTCTTGATTTATGTAAGGGCTATAGAAAGTATACGCCACTACGAGTGTTGCCTTTTATATTTCGGGATTGGACAACCCTAGTGTTGCAATCTGACAACTGACAGCTCTATCGTAAAGTTTGACATTTTTCATGTTATACATACTCAGAACGTTTTGACATACGAGCGCTATGTGTTGTTTATAGTAACTTAAAGGATTCATCTCGGCCAAAAAATGGAATTAAATCTGAACATTTTCGTGCGATTATTTTTTACAACTTTCGACGTGGATTAAGTCAGCAAGAGTGCATGGATGAACTTAATTTAATTTTTGGCGATGAAACTCCATCAAGGACCACTGTTTATCGATGGTATGGTGAATTCAATCGAGGTTGTAGTTCACTCCAAGACGAATTTCGTGAAGGTCGTCCAAAAACAGTTGTTGTTCCGGAAACCACTGATGCTGTGCGCGAACTGATATTGCAAGATCGTCATGTGACCTATCGTGAGATTGAGTCAACCTTACACATTAGTGGGACCAGCATACATTCAATATTGCATAAACATTTGAATGTCAAAAAATTTGTTGGATCCCACACAATTTGTCAATCGTTCAAGAAAAGGCTCGTGTCGATTAGTCGAAAGAAAAGCTCAATAAATACGATCGCGGTGCTTCAAAACACGTTTATGACATAGTGACAGATGATGAATCGTAGATTTACGCGTATGAGCCCGAAAGTAAACAGCAGTCGACTGTATGGGTGTTTCAAGATGAGCCGAATCCAACAAAAGTTGTTCGCGCACGAAGCACTTCCAAGCAAATGATCGCCTGTTTTTTCGGAAAAACTGGACATGTCGCAACCGTACCACTAGAACACTGCAGAACAGTCAATTCTGAGTGGTACACAACCATTTGTTTGCCAATTGTCTTCCAACAAATGAGGAAAATCAACCGCCGAAGACGAATCACTCTTCACCACGACCATGCGAGCTCTCACACATCGGCTCAAACAACTGCATTTTTGACCACTCAAACATCGATTTGATGAGTCATCGCCGTATAGTCCTGACTTGTCACCAAATGACTTCTTTTTATTCCCGTACGTAAAAAACAAACTGAGAGGTCAACGTTTTTCCACACCTGAAGAAGCCGTTGCTGCGTTCAGAATGCATGTTTTGGAGATACCGCAATCAGAGTGGAAAAAGCGCTTCGACAATTGGTTCAAATGCATGCAAAAGTTCATGGGGAATATTTTGAAAAAGAATAAAGCGATTTTCGATGATTAATATTTGTTTTTGTTCTCTAATCCCGAAATATAAAAGGCAGCCCTCGTAGAAGTACTAGCTATACAATTGCTTTCATTTAATAAAATTAAAGCAGACTCTTTCAGCTTTCGTTTTGTGTTGTGTTCCAGGCATGTTCACAAATTTTTCTTTCTCCCATGTAAAATTTGTTACATTCGCAATGAATCTTACGTACACGTACAATTAATTGAATGTTAAAATATTTGTAAACAAATTAATATATTCGCCCACTAGATAAGAAACATTAGCAAAAAAATAAATTTACAACAATAATTTAGAATTATGTTTCAGTAACAGCGATAACAAAAAATATTCGATAATTTTGATCAGTTTTTTGAATAATTTTCTACATGGGTCATTGGGTTCTGGCACTGACACAAAGATGGCGCTGTTAATGCCATGTTGCGTTTGTTTTTCGGTGTTCGTGTTAAAAACCATCATCAAATATGTGTAAAAATTTCATGGTTTAGTTGGTATTGACACATTGAAGATTAAGTGATGCTATATTTGTTTTTGCTTAAATGATGGAGTGTCAACACACAGTTAGCAGACAAGATGATGGCTTTTGTATCTCTCTCATCAGTTTTCTTTGAAGTCTGTTAGAGGCAAATGACAAATTGTTCTATAAGAAAGGGATAGAAAGCTTAGAAAAACATTGAAATGATTGTATCTCTATGGAAAGTAACAACAAATGTATATTTCTGCTTTGATGAATAAAGTTGATATTTGGAAAAAAAATATTGGTTTAGTCCAAGGACCCATGTGATATATCCACCTGTAATTAATTTATTCTGGATAATACTTACCAATTTTCAATTCTTAGGGTAAGCCTGACTGCCTGAAGAACTTGACCTTCCTGAGGACTGGTGTTCTAGATTCGATGGAAGGGGAAGAATTTGATAATTTAATAAAAGAACACGGTGGCCGGGTGGTACACGGAGTTTCGAGTAGGTTACTAGTACAAAAAATTTCATTTGTTATCTACAATTTTATATGTTTACAGGAAAAGTCAATTACCTCGTAGTTGGTGAAGATCCTGGTCCCTCTAAACTAGATAAGGCTAGAGGTTATAATATTCCAGAGATTGATGAAGACAAACTGCTGGACATGATACTTGAGAGATCCGGCAAGCCTCCCAAATATTCGAAAACTTTGTCGGATGAATCGTGCGATTCGGGAATTGGAAAGTCTGGTAGTTTTGAAAAAACAGAGTCTCCTAAGAAGAAGAAGAAGACGAAGATTGATAATGAAGAGAATAAAGAAGACACTAATAAAATTGAAAGAAGTGCTGATGGATCAAAACCTAATTTGAAGAAATTAGAACTCTCAAAAACTGATTCAAGGAAAACAGAAAAATTGGAAATTAAGAAAGAGGTAAAAGACGAAATGAAAAACCGTGTAAAAGAAGACATAAAAAAATATGGAAAGGAAGAAATAACAAAAGATGTAAAAGAAGAAATCAAAAGTATTAAGAAAACTGAAAAAATAGAAAATAAAATAGAAAAAATAGAAGTAAAGCTAGAAGAAGGAATGTCTGAATCTTTATTAACTAAAAATCAAGAATCTCAATCTAATGAAATTTTATCTTGGACTGATAGATATAAACCTAAAGATCTGAAGAGTATCATCGGCCAACAAGACGGTTCAAGTAACATGAACAAGTTGAAGAAATGGTTGATGAGCTGGTACAGGAATCAGCAACCAGAGGTGAGAGCGAAAATTCCTAGGCCCTCACCGTGGGCCAAAAATGATGACGGAGCCTATTACAAGGCAGCATTGTTGAGTGGACCTCCAGGTGTAGGTAGGTAGATTCTTAGGCAGTGCCAATGAAACTCAATATATTTTTTTCTTGCTCAAAATATCGTAGAATTTCTGTAAATAAATATCCTGTTAAAAACGGAGCTCATAATTTTAATTTTAAGAGGTCCTTAATCGAATCTAAAATTTTAACGCTAAATAACATAGTAAAATGATTTTTTCCCTTATTTATTCTTGCAGCCCGAGCCATTTTTTTTTCTGTAAAATCCATGACCAATAAAGAATCATAAGCTTAAACAAGTCAGTAACTTTTGATGGGTGACAGTATATTTTTTTTTTATTTTTTCTAAAAATTTGATTTTTCTATGTTTCTCTCTTGACTTTTTGTGCAAACATCTATATTTTATTTACAAAAAGTTAATTATACAGAAATAATAATATATAAATAATGACTTTAGACAAAAAAAAATGGAAAATTTGGATTTCAAAGTTCTGTAAAGAATCAAATAATGAAAACGGAAATTAGGCTCAATGAGATTTTTTGTTCCAAATTTACTGTATTATAAGGTATAGCCGAGGATTTTATAGAAAAAAAAATTCTTCCTGGGCTGCAAGAATAAAGTAAGGCAAAAAGTTTTTTTTCTGTGTTATTTAAGCTTCAGATTCGATGATAGAGTTGTTAAAATTAAAATTATGAGCTGCTCTTTTAATAGGATATTAGTTTAGACATATTCTACGATATTTTGAGCGGAGAACAAGAAAAAAATATCGAGTTTTGTTGGTACAGCCAAAGATTCATAGATAATTTTCTTCTTTTTAATCATAACTGTTTAATATTTTTGTTCAGGAAAAACCACAACGGCCACTCTGGTTTCAAAAGAACTTGGTTTCGATGTTGTCGAGTTTAATGCTTCAGACACGAGAAGCAAAAGATTACTTCATGAGGAGGTAGCGCAGTTGCTTAGTACAACTACTATTGCTGGATATGCATCAGGTTGGTTTTCAAGTTTAAATAACTATTTTTTTTTAATCACCTTTGAGATTTGATACAATGCTGGTGAAACAAAGTTTCAGACAAGCAGGGAATGAGTGGATTTTCTCCGATTTACCTTAATATCTTTTAAACTAAGCGTTTTAAATTTGTCAAAAATATACACATTTATTTATGACACTGAGTCTTTTTATTTTTATCTGCTACATGATTCGCTTGATTTTTACTCCAAAATTAAGATGAGGATTTTCGCTTTATTTTACCAATAAACTTTTGTCTGAATATTAGGCTCAGTAGTTTGAAAATAAAGGGGAGAATGGGTCAAATTTTAAATAATGAATTATTAAATCTTTTAAACAAAATATTTTAAAAACACATAAAATATACTTGCATTTTTGTGATGATTCCTTTCATTTGCCACATTACGTTACCGTTAAAATTGGTGTTTTATTTTTCTTAATGGGTCGAATTTTGTATATTTATTTTGTTTGATTAACCTTTTAACAAATTATTTTAGAAATATGAGAAAATATACTTGTATTCCTTATTCTTCCGCGTGATATTATTATATAATTTATGTCAAGAAAAATTTTTTTTATCTTTTTTTTTAATTTTCTAATTTGGGCGCCAAACTTAATATCATTGTTTTGTCCTTATTTTTCCTGTAAAGTTCAAATGAGGCCCTATATTTATATATTTTTCAAAACTTTAGGGCTTGTAGTTTCTGAGATGATAGGGGGCATAAGTCGATGTTTTATATTTTAGTTAATATATTTTAAACAAATGATTGCAAAAATATGATAAAAATATATTTATATTTCTCATAATGAACCCCTATCTTTTGATATTACATGGTGCTCTTGGAGAAAATATATTGTTTTCCATTTAATTCTATAATTTGTCCCCCAACATTAATAGTGGGGTTTTCTACTTATTTTTCCTATAAAGTATAAAGTGAGGCCCTATATCCTTATTTTTTTTTCAGAATTTTAAATCATATGGTTTCGGAAATAAGGGGGGATGGGTATTTTTAAAATTTTTGTTAATATATTTTAAACATTTTTTTTAATTATGAAAAAATATATTTGTATTCATCATAATGAGCCCTTTGATTTCATATATTGCATTTCTGTTTATTTCTATAATTTGCCCCAAATTAATATAGGGGTGTTTCCTTAGTTTTCCTATAAAGTTCGTAGGTCATATATGCCTATTTTGTTGCAAAATTTTAGGGAATGGGTGTTTTTTTTATGTTTGTAAATGTTTATTAAAAAAAATGAAAAAAAAATTGTATACGTCATGTTGAGCTTTTGATTTGATATATTACATGATGCACTAGAGAGAACTATAGTTTTATATTTTCCATTTAATTCTGTAATTTACCCCCACTAATTACTATTAGGGGTTTCTTTTATAGTTTCGTAGATAACTGTGGGGGGGGGGAGATGGGTAAACTTTTTTATATTTTTGTTAATATCCTATAAATAATTTTTTTTTCAAAATATGAAAAAAAATATTTGTATTCGTCATAACGAGCCCTTTGATTTGATATATTACATGATGCGTTTTAAACAATTTTAATTTTATATTTTCCATTTAATTGCGTAATTTGCCCCAGAAAATTACTGTTAGGGGTTTCTCCTTATTTTTCTTGTAAATTAATATCTCTATTTTTTTCAAAATTGGTGGTAATGGGTAATTTTTTTAAGTATTATTGCCAATATATTTTAGATAATTTATTTATATATATATATATATATATATATATATATATATATATTCATTTGATGTATTACATGAGGCTTTTGAAAAAAAAATTATTTTATTCAATAATTCGTCTCCCAAAGTTTTTCCTAATTTTTCCTGTAAACCTTGGGCAAAGTTCTATATTCCCTATTTTTCCAAAATTCTAGCCTCAGTAGTTTCAGAGATAAGAAGTATCCCTAAAATCAAAATGTACTTCTGATAGAGTCACCAAACTATACACTGGTACCAAATTTCACCCTTTTTCATATATTGGATATATGGAACCCTAAAAACCGCAGATTTGGAGTAATTAGTAAAGTGTTTTAGGTCAAAAGACAACAACCAAGAAGCGAGTGCTACTTATGGACGAAGTAGACGGCATGGCGGGTAATGAAGACCGAGGAGGTATTCAAGAACTTATCAATCTAATCAAAAACACCAGCATACCTATAATTTGTATGTGCAACGACAGGAATCATCAGAAAATGAGGGCGTTCGTGAACTACTGTTTCGATCTGAGGTTCAACAAACCACGACCACAGCAAATCCTTGTAAGTATTCTGCTTTGTAGGCAAACAACTCAATGAATAGACTGCGCCATTTTTCTGTTTTAGAGCGCAATGATGTCAATTTGCTTCAAAGAAGGCCTCAAACTCACCCCTGATGCCCTCACTGAAGTCATCACCGGCACCGGATGTGACATCAGACAGACACTGAATCACCTCTCGATGTGGACAGCAGTAGAGAAGAATTTATCCAAAGAAACTGCTTCGAAGGAATCGAAAAATTCTCAGAAAGACACCGTTATGGGTCCTTGGGAAGTTATAAGAGCTGTATTCACTCCCAACGAGCATGATACAGTCGTAGACAAGTTCAAGTTGTTCTTTTACGATTACAGTTTGGGGCCGTTGTTTGTACAAGAGAATTATTTAAATGTTACACCAAATTGTCCAAAGTAAGTGTTCCTATTGACATGATAAATTTTGTTTTTGTAAGCTTTTTAAAATTAGAACCTTGTACGTGGGTCATTAATTCCCGGGACTAATACACAGATGGCGCTGTTTGTTTTTCGCTAGTACCAACCTTCAAAAGACAACTTTAACAATTTTGTGATTGTTGTTGTGAAGATATTGAAGATTAATTTCGAAAAGATTGTTGAGGAGGTCTTGAATTATTTTGTCTGTTTTTTTTGACAAGCAACAAATTCAAGATCAAAGCGAAATTTTTTTTAGAAAAAACCTCGAAAACAACACTAAACGATTGACAACGACTCCAGACTCGGAGTTGAAACGTCTCCATACACAGAGAAAAAAAAATTGGAGGAGAGAAAACCCAATGAACAGACAAAATATTGAAGATTAAGTGAAGGTTTATTTGTTTGTTGTAACAGTGGACACTTATACAGTGTGTCCAGTTATGGATTAGCGATAATCTACATACATGTAAAGCAACTATTTTAATACAGAAACACACCATATATTAGGGCTCAATACCCCACCCTGCCATATGGCAGCCATTTTGTTTTTTTGATGACCTATTCTATACGTGTGAACAAAAACGTTCATATCTCTTAAAGTTTTGGCCTTACTGAGATAAAAATAGGATTATTCGACGGACAATAATTCTGTCTATCAACAACATTTCAAAACAAAGTGTTAACATTCTCTTAACTTTTGAAAAAAAGATGAAATGCAAAAAAAGGGTAAAAAAATATGCAATTCAACAAATTATTGCAAATCACTGCAAAAACAGGCCCGATAACCTTTCATTTTTTTCCACTAAATCGGAAGTATTGTTGTTTGAACATAGCGTAGGCGCAAGCACAAAAGAGAGTTACCTTTATTATACCGTCAACATATGTGGTTGCAGCTAGATGGTGCACCCGCGCACTATTCTCGAGTAGTGACAGAAAATTTGAACATTAACCATGCACCCTGGATCGGTCGCGGTGGTGTAGTAGCGTGGACAGCTCGCTCGCCCGATTTGACTCCCTTCGAATATTTTTTTGTGGGGTGATATGAAGCAAAAGGTGTATGCTACAGTTCCAAATACCAGAGAAGACCTCGTTGCTAAAATTATGGCAGTCGCGGAAGAAATAAGACCAGGCTTAAAACTAATTAAGCGCTCAACTGCCCAGATAGCACACAGAGTATTAATTGTCTACAAGCTGGAGGTGGGCACTTTGGACAACTGCTGTAGGATGAAATTTAATGTGTATAAAAGATTGTAAAAGTATCAAATAAAAAGTAAATAGAATTTTATGTGGTTTTAATGTTTACCTGTTTAAAGTCTCGACAAAGGTCTTTCGAGCTTCCGCATACGCTATGTTCAAACAACAATAACTCCTAAAGTAATAAACATACAGTTGTTAATTTAATGTTGTATTGTAGCTTAACTCAAAAACTTTCGATTTAGTGAAAAAAAATGAAAGGTTATCAGGACTGCTTTTGCATTGATTTGCAATAATTTGAAGACGCGATATGTAAGACCGACATCTAGGATTTTCAAGAGAATCAGTACACAGAGGTTCCGAATCTGGAGCCGTTCCATGTAATTGCTGTTCTCCCTTAACTCCTAGGACAGAATGTCACGATAAAATTTTCAGGTTACTTCACCTGTCAGAGATATTGAATACTCTCTTCGAGGTGTCATTCCTTTGTACGTGGAGTTAAGGGAGAACAGCAATTACATGGAACGGCTCCAGATTCGGAACCTCTGTGTACTGATTCTCTTGAAAATCCTAGATGTCGGTCTTACATATCGCGTCTTCAAATTTAACGAAATGCATAAAGAAGTGTTCGAGAGGACATTCAATTGTGGGAAGCGCAACTGATGAAGGTTCTCGACCAGAAACAATATATATTATATTTATATTGCAATAATTTGTTGATTTGCATAATTTTTTGACCCTTTTTTTTGCATTTCATCTTTTTTTCAAAAGTTAAGAAAACGTTAACACTTTGTTTTGAAATGTTGTTATAGACAGTATTATTGTCCGTCGAATAAGCCTATTTTTATCTCAGTAAGACCAAAACTTTAAGAGATATTAACGTTTTTGTTCACAGTATAGAATAGGTCATCAAAAAAACAAAATGGCTGCCATATGGTGGGGTGGGGTATTGAGCCCTAGTATATTTGTGTATTAAAATAGTTGCTTTATATGTATGTAGATTATCGCTAGTCCATAACCGGACACACTGTATAAATGAACTTTAAACCATATATTAAACCTCATTTGTGTCGGTTTTCATTCGCCTGACGATAGAGCCTTCACATGGTTTCAAAAATCGGTGCCTTGGTCTTCCAGTTGATGTGGCTAAGCCCGAAAATTCTGAAAATTATTATGTCCGATCATAAAGTAAGGGTCCACGAAATAGCTGACCTCAAAGTATATCAAAAGGCGCCGGGTTTAAAAGTGTACTTTTTTATTATTATGTTTAGTTGATAATTTTATTGGGATTTTGCAAATAAATAGTTAAATACACACATACGTTTTAACTTTGGTTGACAGCTTTCAAATTTTTTTTTCATAAACCATAAACTCTTTGATGTCAGTTTTATTTTCATTAATACTGATCAGTTCTATAATCTACCAGGATTCGCCACTGCATTATATTACACGCTGAATACCCATCACACTCCTCGAACGTCGCCAAACATCTGCTATATTGGAAAATCTGAACGAAGTGTGCAGTGTTTTTGTCTACAGTTATTTGTTTCGGGAAGTTAGTTTTTGTTAGAAATATTTCGATCTATCGATTTGGTCGAAAAGCTGAAGACTAATTTATTAGACACGAAAGAATGTGAAACATAAATCAAACTATGCTGAGAACATTTTGTTAGCCATGTAAGAATATCAAATACAGCTTTCATTTAATAAAATTAAAGCATGCTCACAAATTTTTGACTTTTAGAATTGTTTCTTGGTATACTTTTTGTGTTCAGTTATTCAAACATTTGTAGGTCTAGACGTTTCTCCAATATAAAATGTGGTACATTGGCAAGGAATCTTATAAATGCAATTTTTTGAGTTAATTAATACTAAATCTGTTTCCCACTCTTTTCAGTCTTTCTGAAAGACCCTGTATGTATGGTTTGGTTGTTGTAGTAATATGGTTATCGAAGGTCTGGTGTTGAATGTGAGTGATTGTTTTGTGTTCAATTTTATCTAACTCTTACACTTATACTTTTCGCTTTCTTTTATTGACATTTTTCATGTTGGTATTACTGTGTCTAGACAGTATCAAGTTTTCACAAGTATTGCCATCTTAACATTGGTAACATTTCAACAACACATCTTGTAAGAGTAACTTTTTATTTTTCAGAAAAGAAGTCTTTAAACGAGTCGCTTTGGCAGCTGAAGCAATTAGCATGGGTGATCTGATCGATTCCAAAATTCGGGGATCGAACAATTGGTCCCTGTTGGAAACGCAAGCTTTATTTTCATCAGTATTACCAGGTCATTACATGTCTGGGAAAATCACGAACAGAATTAACTTTCCCGGCTGGCTGGGAAAGAATTCTTCTGCCACGAAACGTAAAAGGATGATCGGGGAGTTGTGTACACATACTAGAACAAGGTAAGTCATCATCGGGAATTCAAAGGATAGTTACGAGTTTCTATTTTCTAGGAAACTCTATGTAATCACAGAATAACTGCAGTTTCCATCAATTAAACTCTTATTTAAGTAATCGCACTCAACAGGTTTTTGAATATGACTTGTATGGTAGATAATCTCAACCAAAATTTATATTACGAACGCCCCAGGGCTCGATTTTAGGCAACTACTTATTCTAATTTACTTATATAATTAACGTTTAATTTTAATTAATGTTGCAGGCGGTTTGTTGTTTTTTCTTTGTCATAATCAGGCTGTTTTCTTGTTACTCTATCTATTGGCCTGGAAGCCAATTGATGAATAAATATATTTTGATACCTATCATCAATTTCTGTTTATATATTTTCTCGTAGCATCTCTGGAAACAAACTAGCAATGAATCTGGACTACATCGTAGCTTTAAGAGATGCTATTTTAAATCCTATGAGAGAAAAAGGTACTGAAGGAGTTCGTGAATCAATAGAAGTTATGAAGAGTTATAATCTCCTTAGAGAAGATCTGACAAATTTAATTGAGCTTTCTCAATGGTCACAAATGGCAAAACCATTTAAGGATATAGAGTCTAAGGTAAGACCACACTGTCAGTTCTTTCTTTTCATTCATAAATTGCATAAATTTGAAAATTATCCAATGTTCTAGCAGTTGTTTAAATCTCTGTATTTTATAAAAAAAACTCAAAATGCTATCACATGATTTCGCTATGCATAAGTTATAAAAAAGATTGTACGAACATTTTGAAAATATTGCTGTTGAAATATCCATTTTTTGTTGTTTACTCTTCAAGATGTTTTGAAAACTAAATTTTTTTCAAGAAGTAATTTTCATAGCATCCATACAAAACATTGCTATTACTTTTTTTGCTACAACTTGCAAATGTTTCAACATTCATTGAAATTCTTGCAATGAAGACTCAATTTGAACTCTTTATGTAAACTCAACTTCTTGGACCTAACACTTACCCGTAACAATTCATTTATAAGTTTTAATACAGAAAAACTACGTTCACAGACACTACGATTCATTATTCATCATTTAGTCCATTCATTCATAAATTATCCTCGTATAAAAACATCGAGCATTTTCTATACCCATGTCAAAGGGCGACCTCAGACAAGAATGAAATATAATATATGTTATAGTCGCAAATAATGGTTTTACTTCAACCTAATAAAGAAATTAATTTCACGCAAAGAGCTTTAACTAACCTTTGCTAAGAATACGGACCCAGTAAAATAAATTTCTCTAACTTATATCGGACACGTCAGTAACAAAATAGACAGAATTTTATCATCTCAAGATATAAAAGTCAGTTTTAAACCGTTTTAAACTGGACTACGCTACTTATCTATTTTTTTACCACCTTTGAAAGTATAATCTGTCTAAACATTATATTTCAACCACCCGTTATATGCAGCTTTTTCTAATATTTTTTTAACCACAATACAATTCTACTCCACTCGCTATTTCAACCACCTTGTTTATTATTTTACGGTCACCCAGTATAACATTTTTTGTACCACCTTGTATAACTATAAATCCATCAATGTCCAATGTATTTTACCAAAACTGCAACAGCTTATTGGGCACCCTATATAACAGTTTTGTTCAACATTTTTTTGAATCACCTTGTATGTATTACAACTACACTGTATACGCTACTGCTTATTGGCCAACCAATATAACTTTTTTTAAATAATTAACCATAACACTTCTCCACCCTTTATTTCAACTATCCTATCTCTGCAACTTATTATGAACTACGCTATTTCACAATTTTTCCTCGTATTTTTTCAACAACTTTATAACTTATAATTTCTCTCCACACTTCATTTAAACCATCCTTCATTTGCAACATTTTCTAACCTTGTTTGGATCACACTGCATTACTATAACTTTACTTTGCCCCATATTTCAGGTACCTACTCCCTATAAGCAACTGCTATATAACAAAATTTTTCTAGCATTTTTTACCCACCCTGTATAATTAGTACCACCCTATATTTCAATAACCTTTTATATGCAACTACTTATTTGCCGCCACAATATAACATTTTTGTACCACCCTGTATCCTTAGAATCCTAGTCCGCCCTATATATGCAAATACTTGTGGATATAAAATACGTTTTTAACTATATTCGACTCCATGTTATATTTCAACAACCCTCTATAAACAACTGCTTCAACACATTTCATAACACTAATATCTTCTGAACATAATCAAAGATCATGCTTACATAAGACATTTTTTTCTAAGATTTTTTTGTCCAAACTTTATAAATTTCTACCCTTTTTCAACCACTTGGTATATGCAACTATTTATGGCCCACTCAATATTACTTTTTTGGACCATCCCGTATAACTAATTCCACTGCTCTTTATTTCAACCACATTGTATATATGCAGCTACTTATAGGATACCCAATATAACTATTTTTTAGATTTTTTAAATCCAAGTAATTCTACTCCGCAATAAGTTTCCTATATACAGAACACCTTGTATAATTACATTTGCGCTTGTTATATCAGTTGTTTTTTTTTTTAATCTAAACATATTACATTGGCAAATTCGGAATTTTGAATAAAATCTAAGCTGATGCAAGAATCTAATATTTTATGCGTTCGGTGGAACCAACTGAGTAATTCTTTTACCAAACATGGTAGAAGTTTTTTTCCAAAATCTACCATTTCTGTCAATTTAGGGAGATAAGATGTGTACCAGATTTTAAGTCAAACTATAGGCTTTGCAATAAAAAAAGATTCATCAAAATCAGTTCAGTAGTTCTTACGTGATGAGGTAACAAACAAACAGACAACTACAATTTTATAATAGTCTATAGATAAGATATGTACGGACTATAATAGCTTGTATGTTGGTACGACTACAAGATGTTTTTCAACCACATACTCTGAAAATTAGCGTTCTTATAGTTATACAAAACAGATTCAACCTTTTCTAATTACCTAACGCAAACAGGATACACTTTCTCTTCACTTGAAAGCACGGTAATTTTAAATTATAACAGAAATTATGAATCATCTTTCTTAGAACAAATCCAAATTTTTAAATCTCAACAAAAATTCCCCGGGTTTATTACTTAACGACCAGATTATCCCTCAAAATAGAATGACTTATTTAGAGATGAAATGAGACGACCTTAATTTATGCACATTGCAGGAAGCATTCGAGCTTTTCCTGTGTTTATCCGTTTACCTCTTCGGCGGTCGGGTTCTGACAGGACAGAAATATCGTTCACGAATAAACTAGTTTTGCGGTAGACTATAAACTAGTTTTTCAGTTGACGCGAAATAAACATTATTTTGTCTATTCATGGGTTTTCTCTCCTCCAAATTTTTTCCTGTAACAGATAAGTATTTAAAAAATTGTATATGTAGAACAAAGTGTAGTAAGGCAATTTCGTAAAATTGCCCGGATTACTGGTTGTCTGTACAGAGATTCTTCCTCACAGTTTTTCTGAGAGAAAGAGATGTCTATAAAATGATCAACCAGTATTCCTGTATATAAGTAATGTATTGTATATTGTGTAATACTTATCTGTGTATGGAGACGTTTCAACTCCGAGTCTGGAGTCGTTGTCAATCGTTTAGTGTTGTTTTCGAGGCTTTTTTCTAAAAAATTTTCGCTTTGATTTTGAATTTATTGTTTGTCAAAAAATTTGACACTGACAATTTGTCGTTTGGCGATCACTTGACGCTGAGGTTACCGTTTTTTTGTTCTGTTAGCAGTATATTCTTCCAGTCCAAATGAAGGTCGGCTGAAGGTGCTCCGATTTCAGTGTTGTTTATCATCATACAGCTGGCTTCTTTAAGTTTTCTCTTTTTTAAGTTTTCTTCTTTCAACAAGATCTTTGTTTTATCCCAATCTATCCTATGGCTGCCGGTGCTCGTTAATACATGATTGGCCAAATTTGATTTGTCCACATGTCTTCTGGAAATGTTATATTGATGTTCTTTTTTCCTTACTTCTAAAGGTCTTGAAGTTTCACCGGTATAAGAATGGCCACAGTCACACAAAACACTGTACACACAATTTTTAGAACTCTGGGTTGCGTTAAACGGTTTGGTATGTGTGAGGATAGAGCGCAAGGTATTATTTGTTTTAAAAACAGTTTTAACGCTGTATTTATTTCCTAACCGCTTAATTTTTTCCGATACACCTGGGATATATGGAATTATGTTCATAATTTGGTTGTCTGTTTGTGTTTGGTTGGTATTAATGTGATGGTTATTTGTGCTGGTTTGTTGTTGCGATTTTCTTTCTAACTGATTTATAGTTTTATTTATAAAGTCTTGGGGATATTCGTTTTGAAGTAGATGTTCTTTGATAATATTGACTTCTTTGTTAAAGATTTGGGTGGATGAAGATATGTTTTTTGCTCTATCATATAAGCACTTTACAACACCTTTCTTTACATTTAAAGGATGGTTGGAGTGAAAATTCAAACAGTTCCTTCCTTCATTCAACGCCCATCACAAGCTTGAACTAAGATCTGAAGAAAATCTTTTTGCGGTACAAATTCAAAAGTTTTATTATATTTGAGTTAATTAATTTCAAAACGGGTCATTTGTAGTCGAATCGTTTTACATGTTTGCCTCTACATTGATTTTTCTTATCAAGGTAAAATCAGCTTTCACGCGAGCCTACAATAAGGAAGCTCCTTTGCTCCCATTTGCTGCCACAGCTGGTGACGTAAAAAAGCGAACTGCTAAAATGGAAAACGATATGCTAGGCGAAGAAGAATTCGATGGTTCAGACACGGAGATTGAAGATAATGTTGAAACTGATGCCATGATAAAGGTAACATTCAGCTGTTTTTCCTTTTATCAGTCATTTTTTTAATAAACATTATCTTTGTAGGTAAAAACAAAAAACGACATCAAAAACAAAAGTGAAAAGGCGAAACCAAGCACAAGTAAGGCCAAAGAAAAGCCGAGCAAATCAAAGGATCAATCCAAAGGTAACAAAGGACGAACTACTAAGAAAGGGAAATGAATGCTGTTATTTGTTTTACAATTTTCCCAAGTTTTACATGTCAAAATTCTGCGTAAAGACATATTTATTTTTGAAAGTTTACTTTTCTTTCATATTGTTTTGTTTTCAATAAACTAGATATGTTTTAAAAACGTATGAGTTATTTTTGTTTCAGAAATGACCCCATAAATATAAGTGAATTTATTTACAATTTCAGTTTCAAGTAGTAATGTTAGACTTGTTAAGTCATCTTTTTAACTATACAGGCCTCTCAGAAGGAGATGTTTAAATTTAATATTGTTTTGCTAAAACATGGATGGTGAAGTTTTTTCATGTAAACTTTTTTCTATCAATTAACATTGTCGGTTTTTGCATTTTTTTAAATTTACCAAAGTGCGAGTTGGACTCGCTTACTAAGGGTTCCGTACCACCTTCAAGATTCTAATATTCCAGTTTCAGACAAGCCGGGAATGAATTTACCCTAATATCTTTTAAGGGAAGCTTTTTAATTTATAAAAAATATGCACTTTGATTTTCCACACATAGACTTTTTATTTTATCTGCTACAGGATTGGCTTGATTTTTATAAGAACACATATATATTTAATTTTCTAATTTGGCCCCCAAAAATTAATATTAGGGTTTTATTTTACTAATAAACTTTCAGGGAAGCCTTTTATAATCTACTGTCTTTTCAAGTTCTGTAGAGTGGAAGATAAAGCGCAAAAGTTTTAAATTATAAATTATTAAATCTGTTATTCAAATTATTTAAAAATATTTTTCAAAATATAGTGTAGTTTCTAAAGTGAGAATTAAGTCGATGTGTAATATTTTTGCTAATATCTTTTAAACAAATGATTTACACATATGATATATTTGTAAATTCACATAATGAGCCTTTTTTCTGAAATATTACATGATACGTTTGAAAATTAAATTTTTATTTTCCATTTAATTGCATAATTTGTCCTTAAAATTATTATGGGGTTTTTTTAATAATTCTTCTTATAAATTTCAAGTGAGCCCCAGTATTCCTAATTATTTTCAAAATTTTAGGTAGTATGGTTTCGGAAATATATCAAGAAATGAGATTTTTTTATATCTTTATGTTAAAACCTTGTAAACAATTAATTTTAAAAATATGAAAAATATATATTTATATTACTCATATTGAGCCCTTTCATTTGATGTATTGCATAATGCGTTAATTTTTTTTATTTTCCGTTTAATTCTATAATTTGGCCCCCAGTATTAATATTAAGGATTTCTTCGTATTTTTCCTGTAAACAAAAAAATTTAGGACTTATAGTTTGGGGAATAAAGGGTGGAATCGGTAAAAAATATTTTTTCAATATATTTTAAAATATTCATTTTAAAAAATTAAAAAATATATATTTGTATTCGTCATAATGAGCCCTGTGATTTGATACATTACTTGATCCGATAGAAACAAGTTTAATTTTTTATTTTTCATTTAATCCTGTCATTTGCCCCCCAAAAACCAATATTAGGGGGTTTCCTCTTATTTTTCAGTAAAGTTCGTGTGAGTTCTATTTTTTTTTCAAATTTTTGCGTCTTATAGTTTCGGAGATAAGGGGGGAAATGGGTTAATTTTTTAATATTCTTGTTAATATCTTTTAAATAATTTATTTTAAAAATATTGAAAAAAATTATTTGTATTCGTGATAATGATTTCGTATATTACTTGACTGTTAGAAAAAATTATAATTTTTTATTTTCCATTTAATTCTTTAATTTGCCCCCCAAAATGTATGGTGCGTTCCCGCAATTTGTTTAGTGTATTGTTTTCAATTTGTTTGAATTACTTCATTGATTTTTAAACTTCTGCACCTTTTCTAAAACATTCCGTCGCGCTAATGCTAATTTTAAGTGTTTTTTGCGTGTAAAATATAGACAGTATTGACATTCGTGTTTTGGATCCCTTGCTTTTTGGACGCTTGGGAGTTTGGTGTATTATACTCCGAACTTTTCGGTCGCTTTGATCCCGTCTGAAGAGACGGCCGCTTTTTGTTGTTTTTTGTGTTACGATTCCGCGAGTTCTTAGCTCCGTTCGTAACAACCGCGAAACCGCTTTCATTTTGTTTCTTTTGTGTTTACAAAAGCGCATCATTTGTTGTTAAACCCGCATTTTTGTTTGCTCAATCAATGATCATTACGTCGCTATTTTTTGTGTAACGTGTTGTCCAGACGAAGCTCCTAAAAACCTATTCCTGCTGTTACGGATCTAGCCTCTGAAGAAAGAAGAACCAAGAAAACACCACAGAGCTTCGACGTAGAAGGTTAGTTATAACTTTTATTTGGTGATTCGTTTATGTGACGGCACGTGTTTATTGATTGTTCCGCTAAAGGTCCTTCGTCAATTATATACTTGCATTGAACCAGCATTGAACTAAAACCGCAACATCTAATTCATACATTTTTTTTGGATATTATATGTAATGTGCATCAGACATTACAATGAATATTAAGGGTTTCTCCTTATTTTTCCAGTAAAGTTCAGGTGAAGCGCTATAGCTCTATTTTTTTTTCAAAATTTTACAGCTTATGGTTTCGGAGATAAGGGGAGGGGGATAATTTTTTTTAAATGAAAAAAATATATTTGTGTTCCTCAGAATGGGACCTTTCAGTTGATGTATCACATGATGCGTTTAAAAAATATATTTTTAAATTTTTATTTAATTCCATAATTTATCCCCCAAATTTAATATTAATGGTTTCTCCTTATTTTTTCTGTAAAGTTCGGGCAACGTTCTATATTTCCTATTTTTTTGAAAATTTTAGGCTCAGTAGTTTCGGAGATCAGGGGGGGGGCAGTCGATTTCCCCCCCAGAAGTACCCCTAAAATCAAAATTTCTTTTTTTACGATATGTACTGCTGATCGGGTCACCAAACTATACATTGATACCAAATTTCAACCTCTTCCGTCCAGTAGTTTAGGAGAAAATTGCTGTGATGTGACAGAGGCAGAAATCCTGAGTGATATTATAAGGGTATCCGTATATTGTATATACGGAACCCTAAAAAGCGTGGACTGTAATTTAACATATTCTCATATTAAACCTATTTGTGTAAACAGGAACGAATTAAATAATTGTAACATTTAATATCAGCTACCCACGCTTGTTTACTATGATCTGAATTATTTTGATACTAATTTAATTTCTATTTTAATCTTATTCCGAATTAATTAATCATTGTTGATTGTTGGACTTTCTGTTGCTGGAACACAAACTCTTCATAATTAAAAATTACTCTTTAGTTCTGTACACTATTAACTACTATTAAGCGTGTTTTTTAGTTTTTTAAACTATATTTTTTTAAATTTTGTCTGTTCATTGGGTTTTCTCTCCTCAAAATTTTTTCCTGCACCAGATAAGTATTTAAAAATTGTATATGTAGAACAAAGGCAATTTGGTAAAATTGCCCGGATTACTGGCTGTCCGTACAGAGATTCTTCCTCATAGTTATTCTGAGAGAAAGAGATGTCTACAAAATGATCAACCAGTATTCCTGTATGGGTCATTCCATGTCAAATCGGCAAATAGTTGGGCGCGACCCCCACCAATTCGGATGATTTTGGTGGAGAGTTTTGTCTCATCATAAAACAAAGTTCTGCCAAAGGCAAAAATTAAAAAAAAAATTTCCTAAGAGATATTCAAAATTAAAAATTTCACTGTTTTTTCAATTTTATGAGTTTAGTTATTTAATATTTCAGAAACTACTGAATATTAAAAAAAAACTCTGGTACATTTTTAGAAGACACTTAGAGGTATGAGAAAAAAAAATTTTGAAAATAATCAAAATTGAAGAATTTTGAATTTTTCAAAATCATGGAAAGTAACCATCGCGGAAAAATTCTGGCCTTAAAATTTTTTGTATTATACCTTTAACATATCTAAAGAATTTCTAAAATTTTCAGAGGGGTGTTCTTTTTTGTTTCAAAGATATGAATTTTTGAATTTTGGCAAAATAGTTTTTTTTTTCTATTTTTTTTTCAACTTTTTTTGTTGAATATCATTATTCTACCACATGCTTACCGAAATTTGAGGTCTAAAATATTTTTCTTATGTTAATGGGTTGTAAAACCATAAATATCTCAAAATATAATCAAAATTTAAATAATATTAAAAGTGTCACACGCTGTCATCTTTGTTCCCATCAGTGAAATCACTATTATCGATAGAGCCCAGGTCAGAATTCACTAGAGGGCCCTATTTCTTATGATTATTATTACTAGTACCTGAGTGACCGAGCTTCACTCGTAAATTCAAAGTTCCATCATAAATATACATATATCAAAATAATCGGATATTTGCTAATGTAAACTTATTTTGAACTACCCAATATAATATGTTTTTCTTACATTTTTTAAATTACATTGTGGAATCCTACAATTCTGCTCTCTCCTGTATTTCAACCACCCTATATATGCAACTGCTTATGGATAACCCATTCACATTCACCCTGTATAATTAAAATTCCACTTGATTCCATATTCCAACCATCCTGTATATGCGACCGCTTTTAGGCCACTCTACAAGCAAGGTACCCCATAATACATTTTTGTGCTAACATATTTTATATCACTGTATAACTATAATATTATACCACATGTTTTTAACTACCCTGTATATACATTTGCTTATGGCTACTCATTGTAATATTTTTTGAACCTCCATGCATAATTATAATTTCAGTACATCCTATATTGTAACCACCCTGTAAATGCAATTGCTAATGTGCTACCCTATGGGATTCTAAATAAACAGATAATTACATATAATTTTGAGATATTTTTGTTTTTACATCCCATTAACATAAGAAAAACATTTTAGACCTCAAATTTCGGTAATCATGTGGTAGAGTAATGATATTCAACAAAAAAAGTTGAAAAAAAAATAGAAAAAAAAACTATTTTGCTAAAATTCAAAAGTTCATATCCTTGAAACGAAAAAGAACACCCCTCTGAAAATTTCAGAAATTCTTTAGATATGTTAAAGGTATATAAAAAATTTTGAAGCCAGAATTTTCCCGCGATGGTTACTTTCCACGATTTTAAAATTTTTTTTCAAAATTTTTTTTTCTCATACCTCTAAGTGTCTTCTAAAAATGTACCAGAGTTTTTTCTTTAATCTTCAGTAGTTTCTGAAATATTAAATAACTAAACTCATAAAATCGGAAAAACTGTGAAATTTTTAATTTTGAATATCTCTTGGGAAAATTTTTTTAAAATTTTTGCCTTTGGTTTTATGATGAGACAAAACACTCCACCAAAATTCATCCGAATCGATGGGGGTCGCGTCCAACTATTTGTCGATTTGACATGGAATGACCCGTATATAAGTAATGTATTTACTGTGTAATACTTATCTGTGTTTGGGGACGTTTCAACTCCGAGTCTGGAGTCGTTGTCAATTGTTTAGTGTTGTTTTCGAGGTTTTTTTCTAAAAAATTCAAGATTAAAGAGAATTTTTTTTAGAAAAAAACCTCAAAAACAACACTAAACGATTGACAACGACTCCAGACTCGGAGTTGAAACGTCTCCAAATACAGATAAGTATTACACAATATACAATAAATTACTTATATACAGGAATACTAGTTGATCATTATGTAGACATCTCTTTCTCTCAGAATAACTGTGAGGAAGAATCTATGTACATACAGCCAAAAATCGGGGCAATCTTACGAAATTGCCTTACTAGACTTTGTTCTACATATACAATATTTAAATACTTATCTGTTGCAGGAAAAAATTTTGAGGAGAGAAAACCCAATGAACAGACAAAATAATTCAAGACCTCCTCAACAGTCTTTTCGAAATTACTTATATTTTTTTTTAATTAGTTTTAAGGCTAGGTATATATTTACCAATTTTTTTATAGGTGCTGGGATTGAACAAATAAAAGAACACAAGTTATAAATGATATTTATTTTAAAAAAATCTATAATTCACAAAACAAAGAAAGAGACTTTCAATTCTCAGTATCTTGTTTTTGGAATACATAAAGTTTATAAAAATTGCAATCAAAACCTCCTGGCTGCTTAAAAACGTATCTGGTAAGTTTAACAAGACTGTCTAAGGGAACAGAACTATCACAAAAGTTAAATTAACTGAATAAATAATCAGAAACAAAATCTTTAAATTATTATTTACCTAATGTACAGAGCATTCAATTGTGATAACGGAATCAATCGGTTTCGCATTAAAAAATTGAACTGTCTGTGATTCTGAAGATAAAAATTGCATCTGACCTCTTCAGTGAAGGCCAAATCATTACTATGGTAATATGTACAAATATAAACACTAGTGTAAATCACGAAACTCGAACGTTAGAATTTTCAACGCTGGTCATTTTCGAACTCAAAACGTAACATTTTATTGTCTTTTTTGGGATTTTTCAAACTTTAATGCTACTCTAACGGTGTATGTACACTGGAAAATCCAGTTATTTTTACTATACAATACACTCATAAAATGCTTGGAACTGAGGAAAAACTGTGAATCAAATTGGTGAGTCGTATGGGTAACAAAATACGAATCTTCAACAAACTAAATATATTCGTACACTCTACATTTTTCACGGCCTACTAATAAACAAACAGTCCTGACGAATCAAACGACATTCTAGTCCAAGGCCGTAGCCAGCGGGGGGGTCTGGGGGTTCACCCCCCCTCCGAAATTTTGGAATATTGGGCTTCAAGATTCAATATTAACCAAATAATCATCTTTTTCATAAGAATACATTTTATATTTATACATTTTTATATATCCTGGATATATATGAATACAAAATACAGATTTTGCAGTACTAATCAGTACACCACCCATCAAAAAAATTATCAAACCCACCCCGAAAAAATTTTCTGGCTACGGCCTTGTTCTAGTCACTAGATCACATTAGGCGGCAAGAATCAATACTATGGTACTATGTGAAGATTAACTAAAAATTCATGGGATTTTAACAATTCTAACTTTGTTTTTAAGTATATTATACTACCTGAAAGATCTGTATCAGTTAAAAGATTTTTTATATTATATGTTTTATGTGAATTCTTATAAGTTACATACAAAACAGACACGTGGTACATCCAGTGCCAGGTTCATTTGTTTATGAGTGGGCCTTGATTTTATCTATAACACGTTCCATTCCAAATGTTTAGAAGTAATTTAATTTCTATAAGTTCATTCTTCGAATATAAACTTACATATTTAGTGCGCTATATCAATCCATAGACATTTTACTTATAGACAGCACTTGTGTAATTTTTAAAGATAAGAAGATTCGCGTTGTTCAAGTTCTTATTTATTGTTTAAATTTAGAACCGAATGGACGTACGTAGTGGTCGTCAATTGTCAGGTGATGCGCTCCTCACTAATTAATTTCGTTATTTGACTTAATCGGAATATATCCATATTTTGTTTCTATATATAAGTTACCTAATTTTTATACCCAAAAAAGTCATGTAACTTGTATGAACCAAGTGACTAATGAGGACATTATTTATGAAGCTTCATCAGACCAATTGATTAAATAGTATCTAAATTTTATTATTTAACAGACTGCTATGTGACAGTTAGGCAATGTGACAATATGTTTGTTCGTAGAGGCCAATTGCTTAAGTGTTGGTAAATGGTCTCTACCAACAAATGACTGTACGGACGTCAATCGCTATATTGTTCAGTAGACACCACAGTGTTAATTGTTTTTGCTTATTTAATATTTTGTGTTAAAATTTGTCTTATATTTTTAATTTGATTTCATTAAGTTTTAACTGCTTAGTTCTAGTGGATTCTAAATGTAGAATTCTCTTGCTAATAAGTACAAATTATGAGTTTGATTATTCAAATTGTTTAAAGTAGAGTTCATTTTAAGTTTCATAAACATATTTCAGAGCATCTACACAACGAAGAATTTTTATGTTCAGTTTTAAATTCAGATTTAATTTCGGAAATAAAAATAGTCATAAAACATGTCATTTTATTACCTTGCCCGATAAGAGATTATGTACAATGCCTGGGCAATTTAATTATTTCTATAATTATCATGTTGTTAAATGACATATTTACTAATCACACAGACTTTCAAGCAATTGAGGTGTTATTCCCAAAAAAATCAGAAAAAATACAAACCAGAGATACCACAACTATCTTTCAGAAAACAATTATGTCTAAGGTTCAATTAATCACTTGATCATAAAAAATGTGATTATATTCGTACTCTTAGATATATTAATCAACTTATTTTTTGTAAAACTCACACTTTAGCAGAAAAAAATGTACTCGTATGACCTTGCTCAGTAGGTGATAAGAGATTATGTATAATGCCCGGACATTATGTATAATATCCAATTAATCACTTGGTCCATACCATATCTGATTAGATAGGTACGTACTTAGATATGTTAATTGACTAATTTTATGCATAACTCACAATTTTGTAGTAAAATGTTTTGTTTCAAATCATCAGGATTTGCAGCAAAATATTATAACTCGATAAAATAAATATTAATTCAGTTCACTGTTACCGTTACATTGATTCTGACTGCGTTTAATGGTGGGGTTATTTAACATTACGTTGCTAAAATCAACTCTGCAAAATATGAAATAATGTATTGAGGTTGTTAACAAGAATAATTTCATGGTGACTTATTGATTGATATTTGACTAGCTAATGTGATGAGAAAAAAAGCCTCTTGAAGTTCTTGTTTAAGCAAATGAAATGTAAATAACCGAAGAAAGTTTGATAAAAAATAGGAGAATGCGTACAAAAGAAATAATTGCAATAGCCAATTACAAAAATGGTCAAGTAAGCATAGGAAAAGTATAACTTATATCTCTACAAAGAGGCAGCAAAGATATGATGGAGATCAAAACAGCTTTATCAAAAGAGGAGTGAAAAATTAATGTGACTAATTGAGAAATGTTATCAAAGATACTTCAAATAGTAAGTTAAACTACAACAAGTAGAAAGAAATTATAAAATTAAGAACAACATACAGAAAACACTTTTTTTTAATTTGTATTTTAGAGTTTTATATCAGGGTACGTCAAAAAAGAGATATGGCTCCATTATTTGCAGGAACAACTATCAAAACTATACGTTTTTGGGAATCGCAAAGTCTGAATCCAAGGATCATATGACTTCAATGGTAAAAGCAAAAGAAATGGCGAAAGTTGAACATCAATCAACAAATGAGTGAAGAATGTTTAGTAGTGCCAGATTTCTGTAATGTTTAAATAGGTCTGTAGATAAAAAAGGAACTACAAAATGGCTAACCAGATAGCCCGATTTCAAACCTCTAGATTTTTTCTTGTGTGCATACCTAAAAAGCAAAGGATATGTGACTATAATAACTACTCAACCAAACTGCCGTTAAGCTAAAAATCATCGTAAAGAGAGATCAATCATAACGGTAAAATGACAACAATAAACTTTTCGATAATTTGACTGCGTTGAAAAATTCTGGTGGTTCGGTTTCGTGAAAAACTCTTTATATACTTTAATCACTTAAATATATTCCTAATAATAATGTTTGATCTAATGAATATAAGGCCATTAAAATTCAGAGACAGAACATGTAGCTTTGAGAAATTTAACATAGCGAACACGTTTTAGACTAAATATCCTGTCTCTAAAGTGTAAACAATTTGGAAAATTTGGAAGTGTCCCGCATAATTTCGCACTATCAGGCAAATAATCCTCAGCTGTCAAAATATTAAAATTACAATTAAAAAATATTAATTAGAAATAATAGGTAAAACGATTATGAGGACTCTTCCAAATTTTGTAAACAATTTTCGTATTTTTTTTTATTAATTTGATTTACCTGAACGTCTAATAAACGAACGAAAAGTAACTACCTAAAATCTATTTTCATGGTAACATGTTTCAACCCAATACTCAATTGTTACAAACGTATATATAATGTAAATGTTCTTCTAAAATTTGCTGTTAACTCTAGTGACTGTTGACATGTACGAACTCGTCCAATGATTCTTTGTTGAAGGAATGACCTTCTCTATTAACATGCTATGGTCACGGGCGAGATTCATATCTATTTATTACGTTTAAGACATGGTTTCTTTGTAAACTGAGAGTTTTAATGTAACTTTTTACAGATTACACAGAATTGATTGCCACCAACATATAATGACCGCATATTTTTGCGTAATAGACCTGTTAATTAGTCTCCACGATCGAAAGATTTAACACTCATTGATTATTTCCTGAAGCGATGGGGGCGGGAATATAGAAGGGCGACTGTTTAAGATTTCTTGACAAAAACAATGCTATTTAAAACGTTCCTTAGCTGGTTGCTACAAGACGGCGCAATCATTCGTAATGGACCTGTGAATTAGCCTCCTCGTTTGAAAGATCTAACACCCATTGATTATATCCTGAAGCTATGGGGGCAGCAATATAGAAGGGCGACGGTTTAAGATATCCTGACAAAAACAATGTTATTTAAAACGTTCCTTAGTTGGTTTCTACAAGACGGCGTAAACATTTTGGGTAATGGACCTGTGAATTACCCTTTAGGATCGAAAGATTTAACACCCATTGATTATTACCTGAAGCCATGGGGGCAGCAAAATAGAAGGACGACGGTTTAAGATATCTTGACAAAAACAAGGTTATTTAAAACGTTAATTAGTTGGTTTCTACAAGACGGCGCAATCATTTTTCGTAATGGACCTGTGAATTAGCCTCTACCATCGAAAGATCTAACACCCATTGATTATTTCCTGAAGCCATGGGGGCAGCAATATAGAAGGACGACGGTTTAAGATATCTTGACAAAAACAATGTTTTTTAAAACGTTCCTTAGTTGGTTTCTACAAGACGGCGCAATCATTTTGCGCAATGGACCTGTGAATTAGCCTCTACGATCGAAAGATCTAACACCCATTGATTATTTCCTGAAGCCATGGGGGCAGCAATATAGAAGGGCGACGGTTTAAGATATCTTGACAGAAACAATGTTATTTAAAACGTTCCTTAGTTGGTTTCTACAAGACGGTGCAAACATTTTGCGTAATGGACCTGTGAATTAGCTTCCACGATTGCAAGATCCAACACCCATTGATTATTTCCTGTAGGGATGGGGCCATCAATGTAGAAGAGCGACAGTTTAAGATATCATGACAAAAATAAAATCAATGTTATTTGTTACTAGCAACGCTGCTGTCACTTGTCAAATTTCTTGTGTTTATATCTATGAAACTATGCAATGAATTTAAAAAATACCGTGACTAATGAAGAAACACTTCACCAGAATGAATGATTTCCAGACCATATCATTGTGACAAATATAATTATTATGTTCATAGTTCGTATAAAAATACGTCACAGTCAACGTCAATTTCCCAAAAATCTTTCAGTTTACGTAAAAAACAATGTCTCAACATAATTTGTCTATAAAGAGTTGGCTTCGTCCAAATAGCCAATTCTAGAAGAAACAATTTTCCCGCTTAACAAAACTAGAAAAAGTGATGTATCCTAAATTTTCACGCTTAAATTCGTATATTTATCGTATCACAAATAAATTAAAATTACAATTTCATCATACACTCCGTGAAATCTCGCTTTGTGTTTCCCAAACAGATAGAAAAGTAAGCAGAACTAGGCCAATGTTAAAAAACAATGTATTGAACTAAAACAAAATTCTTCTACGTTTTGTTACTAGAAGATTGTATTTAGCAAAAATGTCAAAAACCTGAAAAGAAAAAAAATGTGAGCATACATGTAAGTTTGGTTAAAAAAATCACTCTTGCGGGACAAATTAAACACAATCAAACAAAGCTTGATGGCAACTAATAATACAGCATACGAGAATGCAAAGTTGTCTATATACGTATTACTAAGAGCAGTGAAATTAATAAACTACTATATTTGTGGCTGTTGACACACAAACCTGTACTAAAGTGTGTCGAAATACTCTTTATTCAGATAGACAATAAAATGTCATGGAAATTTATAACCGCGACCCAGGGAAGGACCCTGTATATACAAACTAGATGTCACTGTCAGCAAATAACTCTTGACAGTTCTGGCAAACTCTACAGATTTCTACATCAATCTCGAAAACTCTTGCATGTCAAATAGTTTATAAATAAGTGTTCTGTGAGAATGAAGTCAGTGCAGCGGAGTGGCGCCTTTAGTTCAGTTTTATTGTATTGTACAGTAAATGTTAGTGTAAATTGTGTTTTATTTTTAATATTAAAAGTTATCTTTGTTGAATATACTTGCATTATTACCGGACTACCAATGGGTAATTAAAACTCACGGTAATCCGTAACTTTAACAACAAATGAGTTTGAAAGAAATATTTATTAAACACAATGGGAAGAAAACAATAATCTGGTATGCCAAAGAAAATTATGGATACCATATTAGAACAGCAAAATGGAGAACAAAAATAACGTAAATGAAATAGAAGCCCAATTTGTAACGGTTAAAGAACAACAAAAGCCCTGGATCCCTATGCGCTATTTTCATTTTTATCATCACAAATGTTAGGAAATCAAAAGAGAAGAGAAAATTGAACACAAGATAATAGGTTTAATTTAAAAAATAAACATGAGTAACATAGGAGACAGAATGAAACTGAATTATTATATGTTGTTAGGCTGACGACACACAATCAATAGCTGACAATGACATAAAACAAAACATCAATGAATTAATTACAAACTGAATGACTACGAACTGTAGGCAATTTTCCATTGTAGAAGGTAGTGAAGTAGTGGTGTGATACAATTTAAATGAAACTGAATTTAATGTAGTTTTCGTATGAATTAGACTACTTTCCTTTTTTTTGAAATGGTGTCATTCTTCGGATGAATATAATGTAAGCAACTTTTCTAAAAATATTTTTGTTTCTAAGTGTTAGTTAAAGCTTGAAAACTTGGTCCCTCAAATAACGGTGACGACTATGATTGTTTTATGTGGGTAATGTGGTAAAAGCATGATGTAGAAAGCAAGTTTATTTATGAATGAATGAATGAAAAAAACAAAATTTGATATATACCAGGCTACTATATCAACGAATTAAAAAAAATCAAAGATTGACTTTATTACCAAACACTTTAAATTCTATGTTTTAACTAGAACAATTTTGATTGGCCTGGTATATATGTGTAATGAGAAGTTATTGAGAAGTCGAAAATCGAAACACTCAATACATACTACTCTTCATTGTACTATTTGTCATAATACTCTTATTGAATACCCTGCTTATCATCAGTTCCAACCAGGTGGCATTTATATAGGTTCGCTGTTCTCCACATCTTTCTACATCATTGGCCCTAATAATAACGAATACCGTTAGAGAAGTTTTTAATTGGAATTTTAACTTATTACATTAATTTACCGCAATATATGTGAAGGTTCAAACAATTTTTAGAAATAAATAATTGTTAGTCTATGGGTTATTTTAAAAAATGAGCTGAACTCCAACGAATAAAAGTGAAAATCGTTATAGCACCAACTCGGAATCTACCCTTACAGAGGACAGTTTAAAATATCCAAATCGATTAAGCTGTTTCAATGGCAATCGGAAACACTGTTTTCCCCAGATTTTCGATAAAACGGTTAATTTCGTGCATCAGAAAATGATATGTTTATCCGTGGTACCCCTTCAGAATACTTTTGAATAGAATACAGCTTAAATTATTCGAGTCGAGTAAACTGTTTTATAGTAATCGATGAACATATATTATTAACGTTTGGTATATCTTAAATAATGAGCAATTTTGTAATAGTGAACAATTTGGAGCCGTCTCGGGAGACGGATGAAGATTAATCAAAAAAATTCTTGCAAAACGGGCAGCTGTAAAGATATTTTCAGTTGAATACCATTAATGATGGGAACATTCGAATGGAAAATAATCAATTATTTAACTCGAAACTTTCACCGAATGGCAAGCGAAGAGGACGAGCGATACCACAGATCGAGCGATGCTGCATTCTATTTACAATCCGAATGATTTCCTTGCGAATCGAGAAGTGCTTTTCAGCCATTCGACGTTCGTATAGAGGCACTTTGGTTCGCTCTCTATTCTCACTTTTATGTAGTAGCTTGTTTACGTCTTTCATTGGACAAAATAAATATGTAAATACTGTATTTTCAGGGAACGGTGCAATTATTGCAATGCGAATTTGATGAATTGGCTGTTAATGTAGATTAAGGAACGTTATTCTGTTCTTTGAATTATTAATAACAGTTCCTTCACAAATAAATTTTAAATAAAATGAATATTTAGGAAAAATGTAGTAGTATAATTTTACCTAAATTTTAATGTTCACACACAGAGAATAAAACAAGCGAGAATTGTTAGAATCATAAACTCACCATTCGATTCAGATATGACCTTTGACCTCAGAGTTAAGAGGAAGGGTCAACCCGAGGTCAAACTTGAACGATAGAAATTCATGTTAAAAATGTGAAAGTTTACAACTGAAACTTTTTAATAAATGTACAGCCAAAGTCAAGGTAGAATCCAAAAAACTGAGGAAAATTTTAAACGTCAAGCCTATTATTTTTCCCCTACCACAGGTAATATCTTTGTACCAGTCTTTCATGTTTGACCTTGACTCCCGATCTCGAGGTCAAAGGTTCAATATTGGATTCTACTTTAAAAAAATGACGATTCTTAAAACGCCCAGGTGACATTAAAGGACACCAAGTGGATTACCAGGGAAAATCATCGCGAATTTTTCACATTTTAATGTAAAATTTTCCGATCTATTCACTGTCCAACTTTAAATCCGCAAATAAATCCCAACTAACTACTACACTTTGTAGGAGGTCACACGGAATAAAATCAAAATCATGTCCACTACCACAAAAAAATGCTACCGTTAAAACTAAAAATAAAGGAACTGAAAAGTGTTTTTTCTTCAATTTCTGCTTACTTTTCGTCACAACAAACTTTACATGCTAAACCTTAAAATCGAATACAACCACGAAATAAATGAAAATATCAAATAATTATGTACATAGAAAATAAAAACAACGCGCTAACTTTACATATATATGTATATTCGCATTACAGCGACGACTCGCCATACAAACCCCGTCAAAAATATGAACACATGCTCTCGCTCACAATCTTATAACTAATATCGTAACCTACGAAAACCTACCAAAAACTTTGTACAAGGAATTTAAAAAATGTTTTTGTGTTAATTTCTTAGGAATCTACATAGATGTATACTACTTATTGATAAAATTCAATATAGCTAAAAATCATATATCGGGTGAGGACAAAGTATTTTAGGTTAACTTTGGATTTGACCTTGGCGATGATCTTGAAGGTTAAATCACGATAACGGACATCAAAAGAGTGGGAAATGTTATGTTCACATATGAGTTTGAAGGAAGAAAGAAGAGATATGAAAACCCCTGAAAACTATAGCAGATAGTACAAGAGATGATTTGTATTTGACCTTGACGATGACCTTAAAGTTTTAATAAAGTCAATGAATGACCTCGCAAGCTCCAAATTGTCAAGTGCCTGATATCCAGAAGTAATAATGTTGAATAGTTGAGCCCCGGATGATAAGTACATGCCATCCATTTGTTTCTATTGCTCAAATTTTCAGTATTAGTACGACGTTTCTATAATCTCAAAATTTTCACCTTGAGGAAGTTCAAATGACATTCCTCAAGGTCATACCTGAAAAATTGTGACACGACCTTCATTTTTAGCTTGAATGTGGGCATCGCCTAAAGATATCCTACTATTTTTGCATGTAAAATATTTTTCTTCTAAAACCCTAAAGTTTCAGAGTATTTTCAGGGGTTTCCGTTCTCAGGGAAGGACTTGAATTCATAGTTGGGTTAAATTAGTTTGTGTTAAATGCAATAGTAACATATGAATGACATTGAGGGAGTTTCAGATCTTCAAAATGGGATGGAATTTGACAGAAATACTTATTTGTCAATTACTTTCAGTCGATTATTAATTCAAAACAATACAAACTTGATATACATGAGTATTTTCGTCAGACCGTATGGTTTCAATGGGTCAAACATATGCATTTACATGTAGAAAACTTAATGTATTTCGATTTGATCTTGAAGATCATCGTCAAGGCCAAATTCAAGATCAATTGATGGATCTTCTGAATTTTTTTGTGTAGAAAATATGGTAAAATTATTAGAATTATATTAACTTAGTTTTGTATCACTTTTTTTATTGAAATTTTAACATTTATACACGAACAGACTATACGTATTAATTAAATATAACAATGAATAATATTATAAAAACATAAAATTTTGGGAAAACCCCACAAAGGTACTATTTGAATATATTGAAGAGGAAACTTTTTTGTAAATCCAGCTGGTCATTTAAAACCAAATTCGAGGAAGAAGGGTTGCTAATACTCTTCAAATTGAATAATTTCTGTATCTGTTTGTAAACAGTTATTTGCTAATGTTGAATTTGTTTTGTTAAATTTAAAAGGAGGAAAATGTATATCGAAGCGGGTGGAAAAATGTCTGCCTGTCATACCGACGTAGAAACTATTGTATTCAGAACATGAAAGCTTATACCTACAGAATTTAGATATTTTTTAACTGATTACTAAGTTTGTCTGTGACTTAAAATTGACTTTGATGTGGTGTTTGGTCAACATTTTAACAAATCTGTCGCTCACATTTCCAAAATATGAGGCAGACGTATTTTGAAGGTTCGTCAAATCTTTAAACTAATTGTTATTCTTTTTGGTAGATTAATTTATTAATTAACTTTTGATCATAGCGATTGTTATGAGATAGTCATTTTATACTTTCCAGTTCATTTTGTAAATTAGTCTCTAAAGGACTACTAGTTTTCATCCATCCATGATTCACAGAGCTTACACACTGCCTCTCTGAGAATAATTTACAAAATGAACTCGAAAATATAAAATTAATACCTCATAACAATGGCTATGACCAAAAATTGATTAATAGACTATTCTACCAAAAAGAAAACAATTACTTCAACAATTAATTGATCCCAATGTGTTGAGTTTTGACAAACCTTCACATAGTGCGGAAATGTGAGCGACAGAATTGCCAAAATATTGTCCAAAAGCAAGATCAAAATCAGTTTTAAGTCACAATACAAACTTTGTAATTTTTATTTGATGACAACGACAGAACAGTTAACAAATATCTAATGTATGGAGTTTATAAGCCTTCATTCTCGGAGTGCAATAATTTCTATATCATTATGACATGAGAAATTTCCCAACGATGAACATTTTCATTAATTTAGAATTAATACGACAAATTCAACATTCGCAAACCGCTGTTTACAAACACGCCATTCCTTCCCTAATTTAACAGATACAGATAAAATTCAAATGCTACCTTTGTGGGTTTCCCCCAAAATTTCAGGTTATTATTCCTCTGAAAACATAAGTGATATAATAAAACTAAGCTAGTTTGTTTTCATCCATTATAATTATGACTGAGTATCACAAACGACTTCCAGAAGTTTTCATACTTTATCCCCACCCTGTATACGTATATATATATATCACCTACCGATCACTAGTCTCGCGTTCGTTTTGTTCATCGTCCACAGCTGCCCCGGCTTGCTCGACACTTTCCACGATGCCGCTGTCTTCGGCGAAGTGATGGGCACCGCTGTCGTCGAATTTGTGAATTTCCAATTGTCTATCGATAACGTCACCTGTGACTCCAACATCCGTATGCTCATCGATATCGATGAGCCTCTCTTCGATTACCGATCTCCCTTGTTGCGTCCCATCGCCTGGTTCGCTTTCATCCCGCTCCGCGATAGCGGGATGATGGTGTCTGGGCGGTGACGAGGGCAGGGAACTCGACCCGCCGAACTCCTCCACTACGGTACTGTCGCACATCGTACCTATGATGGATTGGCTTTGCGACATGGCGCTTAAAATAATTGCACTCGAAGGCCTGGGGGAGTGATGGGAGGAGCTCTGCGAGAGATCTTTCGAAGAGCCAGAACTAATGAGAGGACGCAACTTCACTCGGAAGAATTTCGAGCCCTTCCGGACTTTGTAACGGTTTTCCGACTGAAAGTAAAAGTACATAAGAAATAATTTTTTGACAAAATAAAGTTTAGTCAACATAGGGAGCTGTTATATTCCAAATGATTGTTTTACGCTATCAATAGAAAGCACCAAGACCATACAAATTGGGCCTGGATGTTAATAAGGCACAGTGCGTAAATAGCATAAAATTATAGTGAAATATTGTATCATTTGGAACTTATTATTTTTTGCTTATATGATGAAAAGTAATGGCGCAATCATAATGTCGTCAATGGAAAATTTATAGAATTGAGCGAGCAAACCTGGCCTTAACCTTAAATTGACCTTGATCATAATCTTGAGAGTCACATCAACGTGAAATGCATTTTTACAAGTGAGAATCCCATCATTGATTCCAGATTTTTTCAAATGAGAACTTGCATTTTTTCGCTGGATATGTAGGGGGCGCAACGTCCAAACAGAACCTTGACAATTGTAATTGGTTGCCAGTTATGATTATTAATTGATAACTTAAATTATTAATGGGCTAAAGGTTAAGTCCCACTTAGGTCATCATTGGTTCTCGACAATAACAGTTAAGATTTGACAAAAAATAAACGTTAAAATTTAAGAGACGTATGATCTTAACTTAAAAGCATGCTCAAGGTCATTGTGGGCATACGTTTATTTTTTCGCTCTTAACGAATGTAGAACGAGAAATAGAGTTTTCGTTTGTAAAAATGCATTTGACCTTAATATGACCTTCAAGCTTGTGGTCAAGGTCAGTCATGTTTCCATAATTTTGGACTACTCTGTATAATAAAATTTAAAAATAATTACTACATATGAATATTACCGCGCTAACAAATAAAGTACTTGATTCGGCATTATACATACTACATTAAAAAAAACTTAAGATCAAACTATGATTTTGAGGAAGATTAATGTACCAATTAGTTACAGATAATGATTTTTCGAAAAGAAACCCACTGTGACTTATCTCGTTGAAAAATAATTTAATCAAGACATTCCTTAAGAAGGACTTCTGATTATTTACAACTTGCCGTTTGGCAGCATTACGATTTGTATTACTTTTCAAAATATAAGCAAAAAAAAAAACAAAAAAATGATTTCGAAGGTTTTCAATATTCATTAAATTTATTTCTTTTGCCGTTAATAGCTTACTGTGTGCGAATTAATGTTGAATTTTATGTCCCAAAATCACTTTAATTTTCCTCTGGTGTACAAAGATATTTGTCCGTAGTTTCGCTCCAAAAAAACAATGTTGGAGTTCCCAAAGAAGATCTCGAAGTTCTTTTTAGTCTTATATAAGATAGCTGCATTCAGAGACTTTGCCATTTGACGCTGTTTATGTAATTTCCAGTTACAGTGTTGGTTCGTTTTTTTTAGCAATCGGTCAAACTTTGATGTTGGAATTTTCTCTCGCTCAATCTCTCTTTCAAAAGCATCAGTAGATATTCGTTAGATGAATAAGAATATAAGAGTATTGTTTGCTCCAGTCTTTGAAAGAGTGTAGAAAGAGAAAAATATAGTGTATTCCCCAAACACTAGCAGCAAACTGCGACAGAAAAGAATGCTCAGGATGAAGATGGTGTTCTACAACAAAAGACGGAAGTGGAAGTGAAGGATGACAAAATGACATTTGACTTATTTACCATAGACCAAGTTGTTTGTTTTCCTCTAAACAACCAATTTGTCAAAAAAGATGACTCAACTCGTCCAATATAATGGGTACACCTCCAGGTGTTACTTCAGCTGTCAACCCAGCCAACAGAGTATTTAAGTGAGGTAAAAAAAATGGGATACTATCAGTAACAAAATAATTACTAGACCATAATTGACATACAAAAACTTTCTATGTCGGTTTAAACAAAATGTATACCTAACTTTTGTTTAAGGCACAATTCAACCAAAAAGAAAATTAAGGAAAAACAAGGAAATTTCCGGATAAAAACATAAGTTCCCATTGTTAGAAATTAAGTTAAACATGTAATTGGCCGCGAAGCTGATTGGTCAAGTTTAAAGACCTTAAGATACCCTTCAAGGACAAGGCCATTTACTTTATTAGAGAGCCGGGGATAAATCCCACTGAGCTATTCCGGTTATTTTGTTGGACACTTGGTAAATGATTATTAGGGCAAATCTGTACCCAAAGGAAGGATCCCAGAATTATGAAGGTTGTGGCGAAACAGGTACCAACCATGTAGAAAAATTCCTCTTCCATCAAAAACCGCCCTAGTAATAAAAATTAAAACAAAAAAAAAACGAACTCTTACATCACTGCTCACCTTTCTAGCGTGACAGTACTCCTTGTCGACTACCTCTCCGACGCAATAAGTTTTATTTGGTTTACCATCGGTAATCTCTAAACCCAAAGTCTCTAAACTGTCGGAGTGCAGAAAATACTTATGTCTATTCTCTTGCAGTACTCTGAAGTTTTCGTGGTCTTGATCCCAAACGACCAACACTTGATCACCAGTTTTGCATTGGTCGATTTGCAGCCCACCACTTTTTTCACTTCGAGATAAAGACGACCCCGATTGACTTTCTCTGATTGGACTCGTCGTAACGTCGACTTTGTCTGCAATCAGAAAAATATCTCCAAAATTATTTCAGGTGTCTTTTGTAAATGAATGAAATGATCAGTGTTATATAATGTTCGTGTTATTACTAATTTAGAAGTTTGTACAGATGATGGTTGTCAAGCTTACCAGCAACAATTTGAATGCTTTGATCTACTAAACTGAAATGATGTATTAAACCCACTCAGACTTACCCCCTCAATCCCCACCACTCCAACTGAGTAATGTTAAATGGCAAACCCCTACTTGGCTATCTCATTTTAAAGATTACTTTTATGTTTTTTTGGGCAATAACACCACAATCGAAACAAAACGACGTATATTGATGTAAATTGCAATTTACATCAATAAATATAAAGCCATTGACAACGAAGTCAGAAAAGACTTTGAAACGTTTGGTTTTCCTTTAATATACGTCGTTTTATTTCGATTGTGGTGTTATTGCCCAAAAAAAAAACATAAAAGTAATCAAGAATATGCCACAAACAACGTTTAGAAGACAACTAGAAATCATCTTAAAGCTCTCAGGAAAAAATATTTTTGATCAAGTCTTCTTTTGTTATTGTATAGGTGAACCACAGAAAAAAAATCTAGTAGCGGTGATCTACGTGGTCATTCAAGTGTCCCTCTTCTTGCAATCCACTGGTTCGGATATTGGTCATCGAACTATGACCTAAATCTTCGCCTAGAGATGCATCTCCGTTTAAGCTAGGTTGGTTCAGTTAATTCGTGAACTGAAATAGCTCGACATACCTAAAAATATGTTTAAGCACTTCCTGGGAAATAATTTCACAGGTCACGAAATTTCTACATTGGAGAAACTACTAGACCTCTAAATGTTCGAATAAACGAACACATAAATTTCATTAAAAAATGGCAGTTTGAAAAATCCTAAATTTGTGAACATGCTTGGGACCTTAGCCATAAAATTACACAACACGAAACAAAAACTAAAAAAGTCTGCTTTAATTTTGTTAAGTGAACCAGACGACATCAGGGAGCTAATCTTAGGGAAAAACAGAGCAGGAGGACGAGCACAAAGGACAAGGCAACTAGACGACAGGCGTAAATCAAACGCATTGACTCGAGCAGTGACTGAAGCTCTAAAAACGCATTACAACGACCGATGGAATGGTTACCTGGGGCAACTGAACCCGCAGAAACCAGGGTTCTGGAATATGCAAAAAATCTGGAAAACGGACAGGCGTCCAGTACCTCTACTTCATGGCCAGCAGGGTATAATCTACTCAGACCTTGAAAAGGCAGAAGCATTCGCTGACAGCCTTGAGAGAGGCTAAATTGCTAATGGTCATGTTCTTATGAACAACTCAATATCAGGATAGTTCATGAGGTTTTTTTCTAGGTTTTTTATGATGGGATCACTGAATCAACAATATTCTTATAACAAAGTCTTCAAATTTGACAGGTACTTTATTATTATATAATCTCTAGAAGTTTCTGTGCTACCCTGTATATTCTCAAATTAAATCTTTTAGTTACTGCGTAAGCCTGGTCGTAAGTTAAATAATAGATACTGCCAAAACATTTTAATTTTATATTTTAGATTTGTGCCTTTTTTCGTAGTTCAAACTTCGTGACCTGTGCCAGAAAGTGCTTTATTAGTTTAAATCACCATTTAAATTTCCCGGTATAAATAATAAATTCTAAGGGTATGGCTTGCAAAGTATCATTAATTTTTTTGAGAGCCGGTAAGGGGTTGCGATTTAACATTACACGAGTTGGAGTGATTGGGAGTGAGGGCGTCAATCAGAGCGAATTAGTGAATACATTATTTTAATTCCCTCCCGACACTAGAGAAAGTAGTTTGAGGTATTTTTCATATCTTTTTTCGTCTCTTAAATATAGCTATCGTACGTTTTCAAATTGTCACTCTGTAATTATCATTAGTTAAGGCTGTTTTTTGCAAAATAAACACAAGTGTTTGATTTTCGTAAAGAAAATACCTCGTACGAGAGCTGCCTTTTATATTTCGGGATTGGACAACCCTAGTGTTGCAATCTGACAACTGACAGCTCTATCGTAAAGTTTGACATTTTTTAGGTTACACGTACTCATAACGTTTTGACATACGAGCGCTATGTGTTGTTTACAGTAACTTAAAGGATTCATCTCGGCCAAAAAATGGAAGTAAATCGTGAACATTTTCGTGCGATTATTTTTTACAACTTTCGACGTGGATTAAGTCAGCAAGAGTGCATGGATGAACTTAATTTAATTTTTGATAATGAAACTCCATCAAGGTATGGTGAATTCAATCGAGGTCGTAGTTCACTCCAAGACGAATTTCGTGAAGGTCGTCCAAAAACAGTTGTTGTTCCGGAAACCATTGATGCTGTGCGCGAACTGATATTGCAAGATCGTCATGTGACCTATCGTGAGATTGAGTCAACCTTACACATAAGTGGGACCAGCATACATTCAATATTGCATAAACATTTGAAAGTCAAAAAAAATTGTTCGCGTTGGATCCCACACAATTTGTCAATCGTTCAAAAAAAGGCTCGTGTCGATTGGTCGAAAGAAAAGATCAAAAAATACGATCGCGGTGCTTCAAAACACGTTTATGACATAGTGACAGGTGATGAATCGTGGATTTACGCGTATGAGCCCGAAAGTAAACAGCAGTCGACTGTATGGGTGTTTCAAGATGAGCCGAATCCAACAAAAGTTGTTCACGCACGAAGCACTTCCAAGCAAATGATCGCTTGTTTTGTCGGAAAAACTGGACATGTCGTAACCGTACCACTAGAACAACGCAGAACAGTCAATTCTGAGTGGTACACAAGCATTTGTTTGCCAGTTGTCTTCCAAGAAATGAGGAAAACCAACCGCCGAAGAGGGATCACTCTTCACCGCGACAATGCGAACTCTCACACATCGGCTCAAACACCTGCATTTTGACCACTCAAAACATCGATTTGATGAGTCATCCGCCGTATAGTCCTGACTTGTCACCAAATGACTTTTTTTTATGCCCGTACGTAAAAAACAAACTGAGAGGTCAACATTTTTCGACACCTGAAGAAGCGGTTGCTGCGTTCAGAATGCATGTTTTGGAGATACCTCAATCAGAGTGGAAAAAGTGCTTCGACAATTGGTTCAAATGCATGTAAAAGTGTATAGATCTTCATGGGGAATATTTTGAAAAACAATAAAGCGATTTTCGATGGTTAATATTTGTCTTTGTTCTCTAATCCCGAAATATAAAAGGAAGCCCTCGTATAACACATATCAAGTGTTATTAGCAACTTTTTATTTATTAATTATACGGGGTGTTTAAGGTTCCAATAAAATCCTAAATTGCGTGTGATTATTCAGCAGCAAAATAAAAATATTTATTATCAAAAGAGCAACTGACAACTCAGAACTTGGAGACAACCTACCTGCTGATGACATTGGGAAACTATTCAGAAAACAACACGTCAAAACAGTTTATAAACCTACCCAACCATTTTGTCACATACTCCGTTCTCCTGAAGATACTAATGGCCATACAGTGTAGTGTCAACGTGTTTCGAGCACCAAAGAAATTGCAATTTCAATAGGAAAGAAGGATGAAAACCAAACAAATTTTGGTATCCTGCCCTCTGGCGCGCAAAACTGAAACCCTCCACCAGGCTCGTAGGGTTCGCCCACTCTCCTTTGACCAATCAGAGTAGACTACTCCCACCGGCTGCCATAAATCCGCCGTGAACTTACAAAACTTCCTATAAATTTGCTGACTCCCCCCTCCACAGACAAAAACTGTTCTGATTTTTTCCTGATTTGTCCCTCTCTGTGATTTTTTTTTCTGATTTGCCCCTCCGTAAACCAGCTGGGTACGCCTCTGCTCCCTACCATTCGACACCCTATTCGCTTACGTCAGCGCCACTATAGATGTCTGCTGAAGTTGTTCTTTCTTATCAAGCTGTAAATGTCTTAGCAAAAACTACAAACCCTAAAGTTTTTAGTTTTAAGGAATGTTTTTATAAAAGTAAAAGAAAGAATATTTTCGGTTTTTAAAATAAAATACAAAGTGTTGCTTCTCTATTCTAACTGAACCTGGTTGCAGAGCAAACCTAGACACAAACTGGGGCCGGATCAACTCAGAATTCAAGGATTGGAGAGGTGAAAGGCAAATTTCTAATACTACTGGATCTTCACATTCGCCCACAAACGTAGGAGCAACTTAAAATGCAGTTTAGTACCCAAATTGAACCACTCACGATCCATTACAATTACACTAAACCCCAAACACCCTGTATATACGAGAATAATTTTAAAACGTGCAGTTTTAATTTACTTATAATTTTTGTTAGTAACTTTTTTGATATCTTCTATAATAACAGAGATACACCTTAGTCTACCTCAGAGGTTTAAATGGAGATAAAGCTTCTAAAAATATGTGCGATAGTTCATTGGATCCCAGAATGACCACTAGGAAAATGCATTTAAACTGTTTTTTAGCTTATAAAAAGTTACAAAGTTAGTTTTTCACTAATAACTCATACTAATAATTAAAAAATTAGAGCGTCAATCACAGTAAGTGTATTGAACCTAATAGATGTCGGTGACATCTACCGTCTAGTGACTGTTACACTGACTGTTGTCTTACTGATGTGGATTACATCCAAATATTTCACTTTAGAACTTGTCATTCAAGGAAGCGTATCTGACGAGAACTCCTGGTTCGCAACGGCTGTGATACGTTGAATGATATAGTTCTAAATACGTGGATATATATCTGTATATATAAAAACAATTTAAATTCATTTTTCTATGCGTTATTCCGGATTCATTGATATATCACACATATTTTTTAGAAGTTGTATCTCTATTTCTCATCATTGCAAACTTGGCTAATGCTCTAATGTCACATTCTGTATAGGTGCTTTTTAGTAATGAAACACCGTTAAAAATACTTAGAAAAAATCTTACTTTCGCTGGTTGAACCATCTCCAGATGACTTTCCTTGCTTCAACCTTTCTACTTCATCTTCAAGTATCTCCTTCTCTCTTTGCAGCTGATTGATTTTTTCCATGCAGTCAGAATCGTATATTTCTTTCTCGCTCTCAGTCAACTGTTGTATCGTATCCTTGTATTTTAAACACTCCAAAGTGAGGTTTCTTTCTCTTTCCCGCAATATGTCGATTTGTCGTTCTTTCTCTTCGGTGATGCTTTTCGCGATTTGTTCTTTATCATTTTCATATTTAGCTTCGATACCCTGAATTTTTATTTCAAAAATCTTCTCCCACCTGTCGCGCTCCATCGCCACTGCCTCTTTGACGGCGTGTTGTTTGTCTAATTCAAAGTTTTCAGTCATTTGCACAAACAACGTGGTATGATTAGGCAGGCTACTGAAATCTCCGGATTTCTCCAAACTGGTATCAGACGGGCTGCGTTCCATCGTCATCAACTTGAAACGAGACCTGATGTTCTCGATCTCTGCTTTGTGATCACGATTGAGTCTGTCCGTCGTTTCTTTGAGAGATTTTTCCTTTTCGGCATCTTTTTCTTGTAGCTGTTTATGAAGTTCGTCAATTTCGGTCATGTTTTCTTCCATTTTCTTGTCGAAATTCTGTTTCAATTCCTTCAAGGCTTCGCTGGTTTTCAAAACCTCATTTTCCAAAACCTCTTTTTCGAGCTTTAATCTTTCTATCTGTTTGTACCTGCTCGATTCTTGTGATTTGTACTCGTCGATTACTTTTTCGTGGTTCTTCTTTAAATTGCTTATGGTTTCTTTTTCTTTGGAATCTCTTTCGACTATCAGGTTTTCCCAAGAGCTGCTCAAGCTCTCGCAGCTTTGACTCAGAACGCTTCTGTCGCTCAAAACTTGGCTTTTGATTTCCGACAGACCTAATCTCAGCTGGCCGAGGCTTTCCTTGGAAAAATAGTGCAGTTTTATCAAAACCGACGTCAGCTTTTCTTGTTCAGTTCTGGAATTCTGTAGGTTATCCTGAAAAAAAAGCATAGAACATTTTTTTGATAATGTAATGAAACAATGCCTAGAAAATTGGGTTGGTATGTATGTGTAAATCTTGAAGGAAACAACTGATCGTAGACAAGTTTAATTAAAATATTCCGGGACTCCTTCCATAAAAAAAACAGCTGAAACAGGTGTAAATATTTTACTAATTTCTGTATATATTGGTGGTACTAAAAAACCAGTCTCATCCACGAATTTCTAACGATTCTAACATGGTTGGATGCTATGTGAAGATTTAAAAGTTGTTTCTATGCCCTTTGATCAAAAAGGATTTACAAAATTTCAATGTTTTTCCTCAATTCTACTTATGTGGTCAGTGTATAATTGGTCAGTTCTATAGTGTACCGCTTACTTTGTATCTTAGGGAACATCTAAAAATTACTTACATGAATTTTCATGGTTTTCTAACCCCCACCCAACCCCTTGTAAGAAACTGAAAGTGACAAGCTTATCACTCACCCACACTCCATTCCTTACATAAGATATTGATTTTTCCAAATTCTTATGTAAACGGTTTGGGTGCAAAGATTTTTAGGTTCAATACTTCAGGTCAAAACAAATCAAAAAGCTTTATAACATTTTCAGAAATAAACTATGGTTATGAAAAAAAAATTAAAAAAAGTTAGAAGTTACATAGCCTTTATTACAGTGAATAATAGACTATTTCCGGCTTCAAAATGCTTGTAAAGCTAAATATGTAAATACTCAATAGCTTATACACCTTTAATAACTGTATTAACAGTGAAAATTAATATTTAAACTCTTAAATATTTTGTTATAATTTGCCGTACTTTTCTCCGAACAGATGTGGTAACATAGCATATAACATGCTTTACTCAGTACTACTGCTGACCGCTGCCAGGATTGCTTTTTTGCTGCACCGGTTTTTGTAAGAAAGTGAAAGTGATTTTTGGGTGATATTCGACGTAGCGTTCGTGATTTGATTTTCATTTTAAAGTATAAATTGGAGAAATAAATAAAATCTGTTGTGAGTGTATTAGTACAATATTTTTAATTGTCTACGACTTCCGGTTCTACCGAAAGTGAACCCAAACTTTGATTCTTTAAATGGAACATCCTGTTTTTTGTAGCATTTTTAAAATCTATGATGAATTTTAAGATAACTTTATTGGAAACATATGTCTGAAGGGGCCCAGTTAAAAGATATTTTTGTGGAAGCAAACAGGGCCAGATCAAAAATTACCAGAATTTGCCTGAATAAAACTTAAAGCTTCCTAAATCTTTCAAAACTGTTAAAAAAAACTGGAGAGTTCAGAAATTGGTACTGAATTCGAAAATCTCAAATGGCAACTCCATTTTTCCTCAAAACCATTGGAATCTAGGCCAAAAAGTAGGGGTTTATGCTTACAAGACAGTTTTTATATACACTTGGAAAAATTAAAATTTCCGTGTAGCTATTAGAGATATATGAATTATTAGTAGGCGTTTTTGAAGGAACTGTCAAGAAACGTATATACATTACTTTACTTTCTTAACTATGTATGTAGAATTTGATATGGTTATTAAAAAAGTATGTGAAACTTTTCCATTGCGATCTCCGCATAGGCCAAAGCTTACTCATAATAACATGATCATTTCCTTGCAATCTACCTTTGTTGTTAGCGGTGCAGCATTTACAATATTTAATATTCGACCCCAAATAAAAAAGCTAAGGAGTGATATCGGGAGAACGATGAGGTCTATTACTCTCTATCCAACGATCTTCAAAATGATTGTTTAAAAAGTTATTCACAGGTGCAACATTATGAGGTCGTGTTAGAGACCACAGCTAATTCTAAGTCAACTCTAACGGATGCAAACCATTTGTGTGGATTGGTATCACTCCAGTAATGTGGTTGACTATTCCATAAATTTTGCCTCATTCGTCCAAATCATTTTGTGTAAAAAATGTTCATCTTCCTGAATTTTGATTCATATGAATTCGAAAGAGAAATTTTCTGGATATGCTCTTAAGCATCCGAAGACTGTAACTTAATTCTCTTTATTATCTACGACAGGTTTCCTTTTTCTTGTTTTTTTTTTTCACAAACTGTCTATCTATTTTGCAATTGTGAATGAACTCTGTCAGCGTGTCATGAGTGGGTGTTGGTCTCTCCGAGTATGGCAAACGGAACTTAGTTACTAAATCCTAAACGGGACATGACAAATGCTTTCCATATAATTGTGATTTAACACCAAATTATTAGCAAATATTTGTTTCTTGTCGATTCGTTCAAAAAAGCCTAGTGATAATTCAGATATCTCTCATAACCACAAAAATCTTTTAATTTAGGTATGGGGATTCAAACAAAAAATCCGTTTGAAAAAAATGAGTTAACACTATTTTGAGGATAGCCAATTTCTGAACACTCCGTATATTCTTTTGAAAAGTTTCCAAAGATTTAGGAAACTTCAGGTTTTATTCAGGCAAATTTTAGTAATTTTTGACCTGGCCCTCTTTGTTTGCAAAAAATAGCTTTTTTTAGTAAGCTGCAACTGTCAAATTTTTCAGAGTTTAAATGGCTTTCATCATAGATTCTAAAAAAGATTAAAAAACAGGGTGTTCCATTTATAAAAACAAAGTTTGGGTCCACTGGAAGTCGTACCTAGATAACTGAAATCATTTTAACTGAAACCAGCTCCTCGAAAACCCCCTGTATACTAATTTTCAGATAAATACTCCTAGTAGTTTCTGATATATATATATATATATATATATATATATATATATATATAAAATTAACCTTAACTTGAAAACTATCGGTCATCGGACTTTGCGGCCATGAAGACATTTGTTTATTTCGTTGAAATCTACAAAATAGGAAAATTTCAGCCAAATCCACCAGGGGCCACTTTTCATAAGGAATGTGTGGGGTCCTTTACCCCACCTCGACTTTGGAGGTTCTAAGTCATAAAATACAGATAGCTTGGGATAGTATTCCTCAAGAAGAAATAGACCACCTTTTTGAATCACTGCCAAGACGTTTTGTGCAGGGTAAACTTCTTGATATTTTTCATTCAAATTTTAATCATTTTCCGCTTACTATAGCATATATGTTTTAGCAAAACATTATTAAATTTAAATATCTCCTTCTGAGTGTTCTTCTCGAATTGTTAAATATTACAAAATTATCGTAAACATTAAGCACACAGTGACCATCCCATTTTACTAGGACATAATAACAATGTACACAAAATAATTGTTGTATGTTGTATGCAGTGTATGTAGTGTTTGTGTTCATGCAAAAATACCGGTAAAGGATTAACAATATGGGGAGTGAGAGGGCTAAAATTTTTGGGCCATCAACTCAAAAAACGGAATTCGACTATCTGATACTAGTAAACGGAACCAAACGGTAAAAAACAAGCGGCAAGTGTGTTCGGTAGGATGATGCTGCTAAATCAAAAATTCTATAAAAGGTACGTCTCGCAGTGTTAAAATGAACATCTGGATAAAAAGCAAAACAGAATAACTTTGTCCATGCAATAGGCAAAAAAAAATGTTTCCTCAATATTTGTAAAAGTTATAATTCGTTATTTGCTTATTGCATTAATGTGGCATCAAGAAATGGAACACGAAAATATCTCCTTCAGAATCCATTCGTCACCTTGTAGTTCAAAAAGTCTTTATGACAAAATTTGTTACTGTTCAAAAACAGTCTCCAAAAATGGATGTATTTCGATTTCTATTCATTTGGCTCCATCAATGGTATCCTCTTCGAACGTCTCCATTGGACGTCCCTTTAAGATTCTCCTTATTTTAGAAAACAAAAAAGTCGCACGAAGTCATATCTGGCAAACATGGAGGCTGTTACATCATATCTGGCAAACAGTCAGGAGCATTGCCGTGGACTAAAAATTAGATCGTATACCAATTGTAAGCAGTTGTTTTCTGTTTGTGCTTCATCACCAAGGGCTTATATGTATTATGGTTGAGTTAGGCCTTTAATGATTTCTTATTAATGTCTAAGTGTTTATTGGGAAATAACACCACACTTTAAAGGAAATTGCTGTATATTCCAAACGTTTCGGGGTCTAGATCAGACCCCGTTGTCAATGGCTAAGAAACTACAGATTAAAAAGGGACAATTCCAAGATGTAAATTTAAATATTTGACAATGTTTATTATTTGATTTTTGACGTAACTAAGAGAATTTTATTTGTAATATACAGGGTAGCACAGAAATTTCTAAAGATCATATAATCATAAAGTTCCTTTCAAATTGGAAGAATTTGAATGGGAGATCTTCAGAACTTTATGTGGCGCTCCTAGGTGCGACTTTCTTATAAGATAGTGCATTCGCCAAAAATGCGACCAAAGAACTTTGTTGATTCAGTGATCCCATTAAAATCTATATTGGAGATACCTCTAGACCTCTGAATGTTCGAATAAACGAACACAAAAATTACATAAAAAAACGACAATTTGAAAAATCCAAAATTTGTGAACATGCTTGGGACCTTGGTCATAAAATACAGTTTCAAAATTCAGTTATATTACACAAAGAATAACACAACACCAAAAGAAAACTAAAAGAGTCTGCTTTAATTTTGTTAAATGAAAACGATTGTATCGCTACTACCTCCGTAGAATTCAGTCGTTCCTGGTTGCCGATGATTAAGGAAGAAATTGCTAATGGTCATGTCCTTGTGAACAACCCAATATCGGGATAGTTCGTAAGGTTTTTCCTAGGTTCTCCCTTATGATTTTAATGGGATCACTGAATCAACATAGTTCTTTGGTCGCATTTTTGGCGAATGCACTATCTTATAAGAAAGTCGCACCTAGGAGCGCCACATAAAGTTCTGAAGATCTCCCATTCAAATTCTTCCAATTTGAAAGGAACTTTATGATTATATGATCTTTAGAAATTTCTGTGCTACCCTGTATATTACAAATAAAATTCTCTTAGTTACGTCAAAAATCAAATAATAAACATTGTCAAATATTTAAATTTACATCTTGGAATTGTACCTTTTTAATCCGTAGTTTCTTAGCCATTGACAACGGGGTCTGATCTAGACCCCGAAACGTTTGGAATAGACAGCAATTTTCTTATATGTGGTGTTATTTCTCAAGAAGCACTTAGACATTGAAAAAGATGCCACAAGTATCCTTCAGAAAACAATTTCTTATTAAGTCAAAAATCACGTTCAAGTGGAAATTACTATTCTACTTTACTTTTTGTAAATAGACATTGGCAATCTGTATGGTAATTCTAGCCGACCATGTAAGTGGTGCTAGTTTTTCGGTCAGTTGTCTACTTGGGTTCCTTGCTCCAAGTTTTTTTTTTTTTTGACCAATCTATTGTAGAATTCCATATTTGTACATTCGCAATATGTAGCCATGTTTTTTTTTTCACAAAACAAATACGTCCTGTGTTTTTGTCCATCATCTCAAGAACATGTGTGATAGGAACTTCTTGTGACTAGGGAATTATAAGTAAAGGACGGGATAGCCACATTTATCTACGTAGATTCCACTACTCTTACTTATTAAGTTGTTTATTTAGCTGTTTTCATATTCTGATGTATCTAGTTACTGTTTCTTCAGGTTAATTTCTCTTAAATGTGTTTCAAACACTTTTCTTTTCCTTTTTGGGACTACTGAAATCTTTGCTTTTAATAGTCTGTGGTCATTATTTATAATGAATGAATTTAAGGTTGTTACATCTTATTCAGTTGAAATATAGTTTATTTCATTATTTGTCTTTAGGTCTAGATTGGAACATATCCATTTGCCTTGTTTTTTACCAAGCGTTCATTTCATGTACATAGTGTTCTCTTAGAAATTCCAGAAAATTCTCCCCCTTTCTTTCATCATAGCTGAAGGTCCCTATACAGGGTGTCTCCCGTTAAATCTGCACTAATTTCATTATTAGAGGTTAACAGGCAAAATAATCAAAGTTGTTTAAGCTGGTAAAACAGAAAAAACAATGGAACATACCGTTTGGGGATAAACTGATAAAATGTATTTTGTTATAATGAATCGCCCTGTATCTTTTCTAACACAACTGTTACAAGTCTTCTCAAAAAAGTTCAAATGTACTAACCACAGAAAGTTAAGAGTAAAACTAATTATAACGATATTTTACTTACAGTGAAGTTGGCCTTGAAAATCGAAAGTAAAAGCAATTGTTTAGTTGCTTTGCGATCTAAATGGTTGGTGACTACGGATTCTATTTTTGAGGAACTTCTAAAGTTTTTAGAAGATAAACTGAAAATTTATGATGAGCTTCATGTAATAGATGCTTGTATTAATCAAAATTAGTCCAAATGCATATAAAAAGATAATTTATTCCTTAGCAATCTACTGATTCTTGTCGCCTTCCATGGTGACTTGGTTGGGGCGCTAGGGACATTTGTTTATCAGTGGGCATGTATTTCATGCTGATACTTAGACAGGTAGGTGATCTGTTGACCTAAATAATCTCTGAGAAGCTAGAAGAATGTTTGAACAGCTAGTCTACTGTTATTTTATCCCGAAATAAATTCCGACATCCAGGAGTTTCAGGAAAATATAGCTCAGAGACTCCAAATCGGGCGTCGTACTGTCTGTAACGCCGTTTCCATGTGATTCCCGATTTGGAGTCTCTGGCAGCTAGATTTTATTGAAAATCCTGGATGTCGGAATTCATTTGGCGATAAAATATTAAATTCAGTTATATGTACTGTAAAGATTCTTTAAGAATTGAATCAGTTGAAGGGAGCGCAACTGATGAAGCTTCTCGACTAGAAACAATATATTGTCTTGAGTTCAATACATTGAAAAATCTTGAAAAGTTAGTATAGTATACTGTTCCTGTAAAATTTTTCCGGGGACAAATTGACTACCGCAAATTTCCCAAATCTTTGAGTCAAACATAATCGCCTCGATTCAGACCGTTGGGGTTAAGTTAAAGGCAAATTTAAAAAAATTGAAAATTTAAATGCATAGAACAAGATGTCTAAAAAAATTTCGCATAAAAATGGCAAGCATATGCTTTTAGTTATTTTTTTCTTGACCAACTTTCTCAAATAGTTGTTGCTGTTAGTGCATGTGAACTTTTTTACCCTTTGGATGATTTGTAAGCGTTATGTTAAAAAATATTCAAAGTGATCCATTAAAAAAATGCATTTTCTCGATTTCTCCCGAAACGCTATGTTCAATTGTTTTTACCATCTTTATTACAAGATAAATTGCTGCGAATCTGCTACCTCTAATAATAACGAAATTAGTAAGGGTTTCCATTTCTTTATCTCTTTCGGTTTATGTAGGTTTTTAGCATATTGCCGGTTTCACACTAGTTTAAAACGCCGTGTATTCCATCCTTTACTGCCACACAGAACAAAAAAAAAAGAAAATAATCTTGTGCGCTAAACTATAAAAACTAACTAAAAAAAAATGTTTTACAATATGCCAATATGATAACATTACTCATCGATGGTACCTGCAACAAGGCTACGACGCTATTGGCCGTATCGAGCTGCTTCACGATATAGTCACCTTGGTTGTGTCCGGTCTCGATACTCAAACTCGATGGTAGACTTTCGTCGATATAATACTCGTCGTTTAGAAAATCGTTAGCCGACGAAGAAGAACAAGCCGGTTGATGGCCCAAAAACGGCGAATGGGGACTGCCGAGAAGCGCGCCGCCGCCAGCGCCATCTGGCGGGCTTTGAGGGGAATGCGGCGAGATGGATTTCGATCGAGCCGATGTCGAGAAAAAGTTGCTGTTTTGCATTTGCTGGTGATGAGAGTTGAAGCAACTCTCCGTGTTCGAGTTGACGTTTCGTAAGCTCGACAGTTCGTCGATGGAGTCCAAAGAGGGATGTTTCACGTTGGTGAAACTTTCGGTGTTGCTTTGGGTACTGCTAACGCTGAGCGTGCGTTGCAGGTGGGGAAAGTTGGAGTGTTCGTCGCACGAAGAATGGCTGTGGGATTTGTTGGGGAATGTACGCGGAGGTTTCTTCGGAGGTACGGGACTTCGTTCACCAACCTCTGTCAACGTTGCTGCGTCTTGCGTCGTTCGGAGACGCGGCGACGGTATTTGATTTTTGTTGTCGAAATTCAACTCCAAAGGACTCTGACCGACCTTCTCGAACTCTTCGGTGTCGGTTTCTGACTCGCAACCTCTGAAAAGCAAACAAAAACAGTGTATATAAAAGTTATAATATTATAATTAAAAAATTTTGCACATTGCAGCAAATCAGATAGTAAATTTCCCTAAGAACCATTTGTTGTTGAGATTTTGTTATGTTGCTTAGTCACATGTTGATAAAAAAAAATGTTTTTGTATTGTCAAGTAGAAATTAATAAACTGACTTTAAAGTTAAAATAGTTCATTTATTTAATTATAAAGTAATAATCTTAACAGGTTATGGGCCCAGACACTATGAGTTTTGTACAAGGTTTACCTCTGGAAGCAGCTGATAATTTCAATAATTGGAAGTTTTGAGTAAAATGTTTATTAGATAAAAAATCTATAGCTGATGTCATTGAGAAAGAGATCGACGAAACAGCAAGTGATGAAGATAGAAAAACTTTCAAAACTAGCGATGCCAAAGCTAAATCAATAATAGTTCAATGTCTTACTGATAAGCATTTGGATTTAGTGAAAGATGCTAATACGGCTAAGAAAATAATGGAATCTTTGTGAGCAGTATTTGAACGGAAAAGTGTATTTACAAAACTACATTTAAAACGAAAATTACTGTCACTAAAGTATTCAAATAATGAGAAATTACCAACAGAAAACCGTAAAGAAAGGATAAATAACAGGAATATGTCAGGGGTATAAAATCAATTTTGAAGCATTAATTATTGAAGGTTTGACTCATAATTTACTGTCAATTAAAAAATTAACCCAAAGTGATGATAATGAAAATTTACAAAGGATGAATTAAATATCAGTGGAAGGAATTTTGAGTTAAAATGTCAAAGTTTAAATGATCTATATGTAATCAGCATAGAATTGGATAAGTATAATGACTATGAAAACTATTGTAGTATTGTTAAAGACAGTCCTACAAATAATGATAAGAAATCTAACATATGGCATCGAAGATTAGGACACCTTAATCTCAAAGGCATGAACTTATTAAAACTACCTACAAGTCAAGAAAAATGTCCTACATGTATTGAAGGAAAGGCAACAATATTACCATTTTACAATTGTGTAAAACAGTCTAAACAAATCATTTTATTTCATTTATTACATACTTGCTTTTACCCGCGTCTTCGCCTGCGTTAGAGAAATATCAAAGATCATTACATTCCAATAAAAATAAATAATAAAAATTACTAGATACAAAGAAGTTTCAAGAACCGAAAACATGATTTACTGAAATAATTTACTATAACAAAAGTTCAAATGTATTTCACTACAACAAAAATTTTGAATTGTAACAATTTAAAAACAGAAAACGATAAAAACTTAAGCAAGAATATTTCGCTCTAAAGGATTCGTAACCCAGATAGGTACAGAATATCTAAACATGTATTAACTAAATTTTAAATTAATAGATCTTTACACCCTTTGTAATGCGCAAGCATGTTAAAAGGGTGGGACTATGAAATATTCGAGCTATACGTCTGGTTACGACTACATTATTTGCAACTGATTTTGAAAAGGTTAACACTCGTTTTATTTAACATTATACCTTTTAGCAAGTTATTATATTAAAAACACATACACATAAATAAATAAATAAATATATATTTATTTACATAATCAAGTATTTATAATCACATTTAACTGATTTTAGACAAACTTTTAACTGTTTATTCTTTTCGTTGATCTAAAATACTTTCGACGAGATTCGATACACGGCTTTGGAAAACTAATAAAGTCAATTAGACAAAAATAATTTTACCAACAAAATTAAATATAGATTAATTGCAAGGAAACAAACGAAATTTTTAACCTAGTAACGTCATACAATTTTTGATAAATTAGTGGCGCCCAAATTTGGGCGCCATTATTGTACAATTATTTTTCGCTGAATTATAACATACTAAACGACTTACTTGTCCAAATCCTTAAGATGCGGTAACACTCTCACAGCTTTCTCGCATTCCAAATTGTCGCCAGTGACTACTTCACTAACAACAGCCTCGGAGATTTTCTCTCTCGCTTCGGCATCCTCTTCGCTTCCATCTTGTTTCACAGCCTTATTCGAGTTGTTACCGTACGGTTTTTCTTCTTCCTTCTTAATCACGGACTTGATCAAAAAGAAATTCGTAATGGTCGACATGTCAGGTACGTTCAAGTGTTCAGCCAGATCGGGTAGATCGCGTTTCAAACGTTCGACATCGTCTTCGGTGATTTTCGGTAAGCTCGTGTCGAACAGAGACGGTGCTTGGGTGGCGAACGACGGCGGTAAGTCGTTGAGACCGGGAAAAAGCGTGTTGAGAAAGTGACCCTCGAACTGGGCTTGGAATTCTTTACGTCTAGCGACTTCTTCGTTGTGAATGGTGAGCAGGTGGCAAGCCAGTTCGGAAGACCACTAGAAATACGATAATAATATTGTTATTGTTTGACCTTAATAAATGCCGAATTATTAATGTAGTTAAAGGGGCCCTACGAAATGGGATATGGCACCTCAATTGAATCTATGGAGGAAGGTCATAGTTATAAATACCTTGGAATAAAGCAGGCTCAACGTATTGATCACTTGACTATGAAAAAGGACTTAACAACAGAGTTTTATAGAAGGGTACGACGACTGTTGAAAACCAAATAAACAGTAAAAATCTGTTTCAGGCTATTAACACCTATGCATGTTCAGTGCTCAGTTACTCTTTCGGTATATTTGATTAGTGCAAGACTGACATTTACGAAAACTTCGAGTTTTACTAACAAAACGTACAACTTTGCCACGATATGAAAGAGGAAGAGGATTGGCAGATCTAAGCAAACTATTAGATCAACAAATTTCTATTTTGCGTAGTCATTTCCAGAAACTCGCAGAATTTTCTGATCTACACAAAGTCATGTGCCAGGTTGATGACTCAACACCACTGCGACTGACACAACAACACGTCCAATTACACCACCAGACCACTGATCAGAAACTGCGTAAAATGGAAAGAGAAGCCCCTTCATGGAAGACATATAAATGACGTCAACCAAGATTATGTCGACAGTGTAGCGTCGAACAACTGGTTGATCATATGTTTCATGAAACAGAAGGCTTTATATTGGCAATCCAAGATCAAGTAATCCCAACTAAGAACTATCTAAAGTACATCGTTAAAGACCCTTCTATTAACAACGACAGATGCAGGTATAGTTGCCAAACATCTGGGTCTATCCAGCATATCACAGAAGGTTGTCAAGCATTCCCTGCAACTGAACACAAAGAACGACACGATGCTGTGGCTAAAATACTGCACCAGGAACTAGCACTGAAACTTGAACTATCACAGTCGGTAAGATTACCATACTATAAATACAAACCAGAATCTGTTTTAGAAAATAACAACTACAAGCTGTACTGGGACCGCACGATACTAACTGATCGGACTGTTGCTGACAATAGACCAGATATAGTTTTGGTAGATAAAGTCGCTCGGAAAACAACTTCAATTGACATAGCAATTCCTAACAACAATAATATAAATGTCAAGCAGGCTGAGAAAATAACCAAATATAGAGATTTGGAATTTCAAATAAAGACTCAGTTGGACATGAACAACACACGAACTGTACCAATTGTTATGTCAACGACAGGACTAGTCCCAAAACATCTATTAAACAATTTAAAATACCTCGGTCTGGACGAACATCTTTACAAACAAATGTAACGGAAATTCCTCATGACACCTTTTAGAAAATTAATTAAACAATTATTAGCAAAACATCATCAACAACCATTCTAGGTAACCTCATTAAATTCAGCATGTCTACAAATATTATCACGTACACCAAACAGTTGTTGAAATAGCAAAACAATCGACTGATGGCACACTTTCGATAACTGATGTAAATCGCGAACCATCAGTCGAGTAAAACATGTAGCCATGACAAGTCGAGTTCAAAATGTAGCGTAGTAAAGATTAGATGTAGTTAGTATAGTGTAACCTGTAGTTAGTATAGTGTAACCAAGTAACCAGTAGAAATAAACATGTAGCCTTTACAATTAGTATTATTGGTCGAAGGCCGCTGCAATATTATAATACCACATGGCGATCCTGAACCATAAATAAGGACCAATCTTCACACAAATACAAAAAGCCTTGCTGTTAGGAACAGCCCGGACGGTCAGGAAATTCATGGAAAATTGCCGCCACGACTCCAACCACGGGCCTGAAAACCTGGCAAGGGCTCCCACAGAGCTAAACCCTTTTGATATCTAGGATATCTGAGGTTTAGTGAATTTTCCCCTAAAGGCACTCTTAACGTGCCTTAGAGGGAGTGTGAGGCCATACATTGTATGGTCAAGTCGGGATTGTTACAACATTTCATTTCATTTTACTCTACCAAAATACGAAACATTGGAAAAATAATCATGCTAAATAAAAGTAAATTTGCGAACAACGATAAAAAAACAGGCAAATACATAATTACAGAGATTCCCGAAGCATTCGATTGATAGTAAAAATACGCTTTCGAGTCTATTCCAGAATTGGAGACCATACACGCTGGCATACCAGAAGTGACAGGCGAATCATCTCGAACTGGTCACGCTATATAAATGCGATCGCCTCATGGGAGAGAAGTTTACTAGGTGAATTGGCAGAGAACATCTGTGCGGTATTAGTCATGGTTGTTCTACATTTTGAACTTGTGATTTATTCTAGTCGAATAAAGACAGTTATAGTGAGTGAAAATATATATATATATAATTGAACCCTAAGAAAGAATCTACTACGATGTAATGGAACAACGAATATCTATACAGATAAAGAACAAATATATTGAGGTGAGATTTTAGACGAAATCTAAGGTTTTCGGGAAAACAAAGATACAATAATTCTTAGGAATGAACCTCAGATTAACTCAACCTATCAAATATATTTAATATTCTCAATTCGACTTCAAACCTCTACATGTTTGAATTGTCGAAAGCCCTAGATGTCGATTTTGCTAATTATTATTGCTACAATATTTTATTTGAATAAATCCATTCAGGAATTTGAAATTATAGAGGTGAGCAGATGGAGAACATCGAGAACAACTACGAGGGTATAAATGCGGTTGACGGATAGGAGGAGACAAGTTCAGTAGATAACATCGTAGCGGTCATTTTTTCGAGTGTGAATCATTGTTGACGTACATATTTTTATAGTTGAACGTATTGTGATTTATCTTTGTGAGAATAAAGACGGTTATATTAGGTATGTCCCAACTTGATGCATACACCGTACATGAATCGTGGGGCGCATGCGCAATATTAAAAAGGGGTCCTGTTTTTAATATTGCGCAACAAACTCTGATTACCATTATGAAAAATAAACGGTAAAACCTTGTCTCTATTATAGATGAAAAACAAAATCTAATCGAAGATTATTTTCTAAATTACAAAGGGAGCACGAAATTCAACAAAAACAAATTGAATTTAAAAGACAGGCAACTAACTGCAATTAGTAATACAAGGTAACCAAGCAGTTAAAATCAGATAATACAGATTATGGATTCAAGACAATAAATGAAGAAATTGAAGTTCTATAATATTCAATGTATAGTCTCGAAACTAAAGTCAAATTCTTTTTAAAGATAAGTACTATGTAAACTTAGCACTATCCAGTATTGTCAGCATTTGCAGCGTGATTGGGACGAACCTATTCCCGTATTCCTGTTGGCCTATCGCTCTGCCGTATACAACAGCAGAGGATTGACTCTAGACAGAACATTATTCGGAAAGGAACCGAAATTACCATATGATTTGGCCTTCGATTCACTAGAGGAACCGTCCATTGAAGTTATCGATTATACCGACCAATTCCACCAAGCATGCTGACCACAAGATTGCTGGTTGCTAACATCTGCGTCCGGATCAAGACACGCTATGATCTCAAGGCAAATTCAGTCGGGTTCTAAGATAGAGAGACAAAGTATAGTTAGAAAACACCCAAAGGAGTAAAGGCAAGCTCACACAAACCTGGGATGGTCCTACGAAGTGGTTAAGAGGAAAAAAGACGTCTATTGCATTCGCAGAAATATAAGCACTAAGATGAAGGTGGTTCATTTGGATCAACTGACTCCCTATCGTGGAACAGGAGGCAACGTTATAACTTTTGCGCCACCAAAATAGGAACGCTTCCAGAAATTAATCGTGCCAAGTAAAAAGTAATCTTTCGAATCCATTCCAGAATTAGAAATTATACATGTTAGCGTACCAGTGGTAGTCCGAGAAACATCGAGAACAACTATGAGAGGATAAAAGCTGTTGACGGATAGGAGCAGCCAATTTCAGTAGATAGCATTGTAGCGATCCCATGTTCGAGTGATAGTCGAACGTATTGTGATTTATTTCCTTAATATTGGTTATATTGAGCATAAAAATCTGTAAACGTAGATTTTAAATTAGTTTCTTACCAATAAGTAAGCTTGCGAGAACTCTCTTCGTCTGACTACTTCAACGACGGCGTTGAGATATGTGTGCGGCGTCATATGAATCTGCTGCAACACTTCCAAATACCGCTGCAATCTCTTGAGATTCTCGTGATATATGACCAGTTTGTGATTGGAATCGACCATCTGCTGTTCGACGAACATCACCCACCGCAATCTCGTGTGCAAATTCGCACTCAGTTCGTTTTTCGAATTCACGCAACGTCGCTTGATGTCGCACAAGTGCTGATGGTTGTTGGCCATCATCACCAGTTGTTTCTTATGCGATATGCACAGATCGGGCAACACGGAGGTATCTTTGGTGTTGTTGGCCCTACTTTGGTTCTGAAAAGATGAATTTTATTACAATTATTAACTATACTAATTGAGAAAGGAACAATTATTCGTCCTGATGACTTTCACTTACACTTACATTTATAAATGCTTGAGTCAGATCCGCTTGTTGACGAACGAACCCTTTGGCATCTCTCATTAATTGGTCTAAACCAAAAAGTCTTTCTCCTAGGCCTTTAATCTCTTTCATTTGAGTATTTTCGGCGTTCTTCACCAATTCGTCGATTTCAACTTTAAGTTTATTGAAAACTTCATTATCAAACTGAAACAACAAATAAAATGTTATTAAATAAGAAACGAAAAGCACTTTTCACTTAAAATAACTGTAGTTTTAGCAGAAAGCTAGGCGTTCAAATAGAACGATATGTTATAGCAACAATTATAGAAAGGAAATATTTTTGTAATATCTGGAGTGCCACAGGGTATTGTTATTGGACTACTACTTTAGTTGTGACACAGGATGTTGCAAAAATAACTAAGGGATTCCAATCTTGTCGAATTTATGAAAGAAAAACGCTTCCCATCGTAGCAATAAAGAATCTTGAACTTTGTACAGACCTACTGGCCTTATGCAAAAACGTAGTGTGGATATCGAGCTGGCATCAAACATAACATACCCAACTTACTGAATGCCCTACAATAATTTAAAAAATAACTATGCGAATATATTAAATAAAAGATTGCAAAGCTGAATATGTAGGACAAACTGCCAGAAGTAGTAATCAGAGAGTAAAATAACATTTGCTTTTATTATTATTTTTTTAAATAAATTATTATATAACACATTAAAGATTGTTTTACCTGTTCTAAGCCTCTCTGGCAGTGATCGTAGACTTGATCCAAGGTACTTCTGTCGTCGCTAGAAGATATCCATTCGTACAGTGTGATTTCTCTCGATCTGAGTGCGCTGGCGCGGTTTTCGCTAACACTGGTGTCGGTAGTGTTTTCGTCTTCGGCAGTTTTCGCTTCCGCACTCACCTCGGTGATGGAACATTGTTTTTCTAATTCCAATAATACTGTCAGAACTGGTATCCGCTGTAACATCTCTAAATCATGGCTGAAACTGAATTTAAATGTGTTAATCGTCGATAATATATCTCAAACTCATTTGTCTGACCAAGAACCCGAACACTATATGCAGATACATTGTACAGAGTGGTCAACAAAGACTGAGAGGTACAGTATCTGGGAAACTATCTATTGTAGAGGCAAAAAACTTATTAAGTAAAACCGGCAAAATGTTTTGAAGTTTCTGAAATGTCTGCTAGGGGACATAACTGCAATATTGAATCTAAAAAAGTGATGCCTCTGAGAATTCTGCTATAATAACCTAACAAAAAATACCTGATCTTTAAAGCCGAGGATAATGTGAACCGTTTCGTTTGAAAATTTTGGCTGTATCTCTAAAAATAAAGGGGTCGGCGGTATTGAATGTTTTCATAAAAAAACACCTGGAATTTTTTAAATAGCTGTGCGGATTTTAACAAATTTGGGCTAGTTGAAAAGAGCTACTCTTGGGCTACAATTGATATAACATTTAAAGTTTTGTTAGTTTAGCATGTCACCACTAGAGGGCTTTTTTTCGACATTCTGACAAAAATGGTTGATATTCTCAAATAATTAATATTTAAAAAAGAACCGACTTCAGCTGAAACTGTTTAGAGTGCAATCAATCACTATTTTCAGATATATCTTCTTTTTCATCTAATTTAAGGTACAATTCTATTGAAAATTTTAGCGTATTCTTATCTCTCTCTCTCACACACACTTTCTCCATCTCTAATTAGTATTCTTTTTCTATATTTTCCAAATATTTTTTAACTTTTTTTCTTTGTTTTATTATTTAGACCACTTTCTATAAGTTTAACTCTAATTTACTATATTGCATTCACACTGTATATTTCTGTGTATTGGTCACCCCTATATAACTTATTTGTCTATCACTTTCTGAACCGCCCTGTACAACTATAATTCAACTCAACACAATATTGCAACGGTCCTGATATCTTTAAAACCACCCTGTATAAGTATAAATCCTTTCCACACTATTGACTGTTTCTATTTTTCTATTGATTATACCTATGACTTTATATCGCCTCAAATGTCTAGTAATAAATTTATGCAACGGCTCATGGTCTACCCTATATATCAAAATTCACATTTTTGAACCACATTTTATGGCTATAATTTTACTCTACCATTTATTTCAACCAACCGATATATGCAACTGCTTCTAAAAATTTTTTAACCCATGTCTATAATTATATTAAACCCCGTCCTATAATTCAAATGTCCTAACTGCTTATGCTTATATAACCTTGTATAAACAACGACTTATGTTCCATCCATATAACTTTTTTTAACCGCCCTGTATACCTGTAATTCTACTCCACCTTATGTTTCAACCATCCTGTATATTCAACTACTCCTAACATTTTTTGAAGCTTTCTGTACAACTGTAATTATACTTCATCCTATAACGCAAATATGCACTCTGTATAACTATAGTTTTGCTTCTCTCTTATTTCAACCACCCTGTATAACTAATTCAATTCCACCTTATATTTTAACCATCCTATGTATACAACTGCTTATGTACCACCTAATATCGCATGCACGCCCGCACACACCTACAACGGTATACCATATATTATGTCATCATTATGTCGAGTTCCTTCGCACCTACCTAGTGAACCGTACACAGTTTGTTTGCTACAATAATCATAAGTCTGTTAGTTATATTTCTAAATCGGGGGTACCTCAAGGTTCAAATCTGGGGCCACTAATGTTCCTAATTTTCATCAGTGATATCACCAATGGCATTCATGTTCAAAAATTGTTAATTGCAGACGATCTTAAGCTCTTCTCTTGTGTGAAAAAACAAATAGATTGTGAAAACTTACAAAACAATATTGATAAAATTCAAGAATGGTGTACGATAAACAATCTCCCCCTAAACTCGAGTAAATGTAAGGTTATGACCTTTGGACGAAGTCATAACATTGTTGATTTCAGTATAAGATTGGTTCGTGTGTGCTGGACAGAGTTAGTGAAGCCTAGGAATTATATTCAATGGCCATCTCAACTTCAGCAATCATATAGAAAACATAGTTACTAACGTATTAAAAATGTGTGGCTACATAATGAGAAATACAAGACAATTTACAAATGTCTGCCTCAAAACTCTGTATAGTGCACTTATAAGAACTAAACTGGAGTATTTGTCGATTATTTGGTCGCCGCATTATAAGTTGTATATCGATTAATTGGAACGTAAGCTAAGAACGTTTGCGAAGTTCATGTACTTCAAAAAATATGGGATATACCCCGAGAGGGGGTTTGAACACGAGGTGTTATTATCCAATCTGAGTCTGGAGAGTCTAGAGCAGCGCAGATTTATCACCTATTGCTGATTTGTTTATAAACTAATCAACTCCGAAGTTGATTGCCCATTTAGACTGGAGCATTTAAGTTCTTAGTCCCGAGAGCTGAGTCTAGAAGTTCATGTTTGTTTTATCCCCTACCTGGTCGAACAAATATCCATTTTGCCTCTTCTATTTTTAGGCTATGCTTTTGCTATAATATGATTCACAAAAATATTGATTATACGGTAAGGAGGAATATCTTACATAACCTACTGAAGCTGTTTGTCCAAAGTAACACAGTAACATGTTCTTAACGCTGTGTATGTAAGTATATTAAAATGTATTGTTATGGTTACTCGGACACGTTTTGTAATAATAGTTATGTAATTCATTCAGGTTTGTTAGTCATGGTTGTATACAGTTAGCGTTTTTTTTTCTCTGATGTTTATGGACTTCTAATGTTTTCATCTTCTTTTTTTTTGTTAGATCTCATAGGCTATATTTAGTAATTTAATATAGTTAATATTAACCCTGTAATTGGTGTAATACTGTTGGGTTAAATAAACAAATAAATATAGAAGAGTTCACCGACATAACAAATTTTCTACCACTTCACGCGACTGTATTCCCCGTAACTTAACTTCGCCTCTAAAAAAACTGACTTCAAACGAATCAAAATGAAAACCATTACAAACACCCTGTACGATAATACTTTTATGGCATATCTTGACATGTAAACTAGACATTTATGATGAAAATTTGACATTTACATTGATGTTTACTGTTTTTTGCATATATTTTTCCGATTTTCCGAAATGGTAAGTTTTACGCTACAGAAAAATATACGAAATCAAGCTGGAACATATCTCTGTAGAATACAATTTATAATATTCAAATTTCTTGAGTGGTTTTAGAGCAAACAGTGAAGATTTTCTGAAAAACCGTAAATTTCAATTATATGGTACTTTTCTGTAATTTTCTTTAAGTTTAATTTAAACTGATTTTTATCAAAATTTCCTAAGCCATTTTTAATTTTTTTAAACTTTTTTTTTCCTGGAATTTTTGTTTATTCATCATAAATCGCTTGGTCTGCCAGGGCCATTTTTTAATAGTGGACCCAGACACATGAGTTAACCACCAATTGACAGAGCGTATTCTCCAGCCTGAACGCATGCTTGCAGTGAAGTATAAGTGAATCATTTCTCTTAAGATGTATGTGGGTTCTTTTGTCATCCCTTGATCCCAACATTGAGTGATTGATTTTATACTTACTTGGACAAAAACGTGATGTACGACTCCCTGTAATCCATATAATCCTTAAAAGTCTTTTCGAAAATGGCGAGCCTTTTGCGAAACTCGGTTACGATGTCCTCCAGATTGGCCAACACTGCCGACCAGCCTTGCTGCTGTAGGTGCTGATCCAGTACCAAATTCTCGCACACCGCGAGCAGATCTCTGGCAAATTCGTGAAATTGTTGAGCCAATTGAGCTCGTTTCGATACGGTACTGAGCGTTACGGGTAGATCACAGTATTCTCGAACTTTCTGTTGCATATCTAAAATAGAAGAAAGGTACGATGGACTTTCCCCTTATGGAGAAAACAGTTAATTTATGTTTATGACTTTTTGGGGTTAGTTACCACTAACTACGCTGGGAAAAGAGCCTGTATATTTCAAAATATTTCAAGGTCAGACCCCGTTCTCTGTGGAAAAAATAAGTAATTGTAATTTAAAAATATATTTGACAATATGACCACATGAAATAACTGTGCCTTCGGATGTTTTACTTTATCATAATAAAACACGAAGTATGTTCCAATTAACCTCCGAAAATTGCGGCGCTGTGTGGCACAAAGTCACTTTGTGCTCTGGTATTTGGAAAACTAGCAATATTAAGTACATTAATTTTTGTTCTAAGATCTCATAGAATAAACAGAACGGTTTTTTTCTTTTTTAAAACTATTGTGTGGATAACTTTTATAAACACTATGTATATCGTTTTAGAAATATCACCCATCCATAACACAGGATGCAAATTGCTCTATCACGTCAGAATTTTGAAACATCCTAACCTAAAAGCGCAAAAATGCGATTTTCGGCTATATTTGAGGTTATGTAGCCTTGCGATATTATTGCTTCTAAAACACAACCGATGACCCCTCAAAGTGTAAGTTTTGATCTTTCAAATCCCGTTGAGTTTGCTCAAATGGCTTAATTCTGCATTGAAATATTTCATTTTGAAGTTTTCGAGTTTCATCAATTTGGCTATTCTCAAAATCCACATGATTCTTCAGTCTTTGACTCTCAATTTCGACACTTATGTTCAATTGAAATTTAGAAAATAAGAAAAAAGATTTCATAAGGATAAATAGTGAGAGATACGGGGACAAACGTTGAAAAGCAACCCGGTTTGTGAGAGCCAAGGGGACTCACGTTAAAAAAGCACCCGGGTTTGTGAGAGGCAAGGGGACTCACGTTATTAAAGCACCCCGGTTTGTGAGAGGCAAGGGCACTCACGTTATTAAAGCACCCCGGTTTGTGAGAGGCAAGGGGACTCACGCTAAAAAATCACTCCGGTTTGTGAGAGGCAAGGGGACTCACGTTAAAAAAGCACCCTGGTTTGTGAGAGGCAAGGGGACTCACGTTAAAAAAGCACCCCGATTTGTGAGAGGCAAGGGGATTCACGTTAAAAAAAGCACCCCGGTTTGTGAGAGGCAAGGGGACTCACGTTAAAAAAGCACCTCGGTTTGTGAGAGGCAAGGGGACTCACGCTAAAAAATCACCCCGGTTTTTGAGAGGCAAGAGGACTTACGCTAAAAAATCACCCCGGTTTGTGAGAGGCAAGGGGACTCACGTTAAAAAAGCACCCTGGTTTGTGAGAGGCAAGGGGACTCACGTTAAAAAAGCACCCCGGTTTGTGAGAGGCAAGGGGACTCACGTTAAAAAAGCACCCCGGTTTGTGAGAGGCAAGGGGACTCACGCTAAAAAATCATCCCGGTTTGTGAGAGGCAAGAGGACTCACGTTAAAAAAGCACCCCGGTTTGTGAGAGGCAAGGGGACTCACGTTAAATAAGCACCCGGTTTGTGAGAGGCAAGGGGACTCACGCTAAAAAATCACCCCGGTTTGTGAGAGGCAAGGGGACTCACATTAAAAAAGCACCCCGGTTTGTGAGAGGCAAGGGGACTCACGTTAAAAAAGAGGCAAGGGGACTCACGTTAAAAAAGTTAAATATGATTATTTATGATTGTGCGCTTTCTAGCAATTCGCTGTTATGTTTTTTCCCTGATTTTCTGGAAAGCGGTAAGTTTTATGTGAAAAAATTTATGGGATTTACTATAATATATTGCAGTTTAAACTACTTAAATCGTTAAAAACCCGTTTCAAAAAATCTGTGAACGTACACTGGAAATTAAAAACGTGAATCGAATATAGTACGTCGTTTTTGACAGCTGAACCCCAGCTTCAAACTTGGCTAAATTATAAATTTATCAAAATTGGCGAATTTAGTTGTTTTTCGAGATTTATTCGGTGGGAAATAGTGTGTGAAAAAAACATTTTGCAGGTTTTTCAGTACCTTATAAGGGAAAAATAATCCCAATTTGTTTAGTTTTTATTGTATAAAAAAGACAAAAGCTACCTGATGGGTTTTGGTTTTTTATCACTTGCGGACCATTCTTCACAAGATGGCATTCGCAGCTTGTTACTAATTTTCACTTACAGAAAAAAATCTCTAATGACTAGTGTATTATAAGTGAATATAACTGCATTAAGTGATATAATTCCTCACATATAATACATACAACGAAATTGTAATTTTGTTTGGGTGACAATTATACGGTTTGTCATTTTTTCGGTTGGGTCTTTACCTCCCGCAATTTTTTGAAGGTAATGACGTTCGTTTACTAGCCCACATTTTAACAGATGGTCGGCATCTGTTGAAGAACCGCTGACAGCTCAGCCCCTTGATTCTGGTGTCGAGTTCCTAACAGATCCCTTAAACTTGGTCCTTTTTATCTCTTCATATTGTCTGTTTAGTTTGTTTACAAATGCAAAATGTTTTTTTTAACCACTTGTCCTTTATACGGTTCACTGGGATTTTTTTCCAGAGATTCTATCGCGCTTTTCGATTCTTTATGCATTTATTTATTTTATTATTATTCACGGAAATTTTAGGTTAATTTGGAATATCACGAGTTTCCGTAATATATTTTATTTCTTCTTTTAAAAATATTAAATCATTATTTCACAAAAATACCAGTCAAACAATCGTTAAATTTATTGACATGTATAAAATTTTAGATAAACAAAAACAAAAGAATTTAACATATGATTTTGATGTTTTAAGGCATTCTAGCGATCCAGGGGCTCTATTGTCGAAACATTCCACGGCTTTACCGCTCGAATTTGAACGTAAGCCGCATAACAAATTGACATAAATGAAGTTTAATACGAGGGCTGCCTTTTACATTTCGGGATTGGACAACCATATTGTTGCAATCTGACAACTGACAGGCTCTATCGTAAAGTTTGACATTTTTGAGGTTATACGTACTCAGAACGTTTTGACATACGAGCGCTATGTATTGTTTACAGTAACTTAAAGGCTTCATCTCGGCCAAAAAATGGAATTTAATCGTGAACATTTTCGTGCGATTATTTTTTACAACTTTCGACGTGGATTAAGTCAGCAAGAGTGCATGGATGAACTTAATTTAATTTTTGGCGATGAAACTTCATCAAGGACCACTGTTTATCGATGGTATGGTGAATTCAATCGAAGTCGTAGTTCACTCCAAGACGAATTTCGTGAAGGTCGTCCAAAAACAGTTGTTGTTCCGGAAAGCATTGATGCTGAGCACGAACTGATATTGCAAGATCGTCATGTGATCTATCGTGAGATTGAGTCAACCTTACACATCAGTGGGACCAGCATACATTCAATATTGCATAATCATTTTAGTGTCAAAAAAACTGTTCGCTTTGGATCCCACACAATTTGTCAATCATTCAAAAAAAGGCTCGTGTCGATTGGTCGAAAGAAAAGCTCAAAAAATGCGATCGCGGAGCTTCAAAACACGTTTAAGACATAGTGACAGGTGATGAATCGTGGATTTACGCGTTTGAGCCCGAAAGTAAACAGCAGTCGATTGTATGGGTGTTTCAAGATGAGCCGAATCCAACAAAAGTTGTTCGCGCACGAAGCACTTCCAAGCAAATGATCGTCTGTTTTTTCGGAAAAACTGGACATGTCGCAACCGTACCACTAGAACAACGCAGAACAGTCAGTTCTGAGTGGTACACAACCATTTGTTTGCCAGTTGTCTTCCAAGAAATGAGGAAAACCAACCGCCGAAGACGGATCACTCTTCACCACGACAATGCGAGCTCTCACACATCGGCTCAAACAACTGCATTTTTGACCACTCAAAACATCGATTTGATGAGTCATCCGCCGTATAGTCCTGACTTGTAACCAAATGACTTCTTTTTATTCCCGTACGTAAAAAACAAACAGAGAGGTCAACGTTTTTCGACACCTGAAGAAGCGGTTGCTGCGTTCAGAATGCATGTTTTGGAGAGACCTCAATCAGAGTGGAAAAAGTGCTTCGACAATTGGTTCAAACGCATGCAAAAGTGTATAGATCTTCATGGGGAATATTTTGAAAAACAATAAAGCGACTTTCGATGATTAATATTTGTCTTTGTTCTCTAATCCCGAAATATAAAAGGCAGCCCTCGTATATGGGTTAATATTAAACTTCATTTATGTCAATTTTTCATGCGACCTACGTCGAAAGTCGAGTGGTAGAGCAGTCGAATGGTTCGAGAATCGAGCCCCTGGGGCCATTCCAGCGCTCTACTACTCGACTTTCGACGTAAGTCGCATCAAAATTGACATAACTGAAGTTTAATCCATATATCAAACTTCATTTATGTCAGTTTTCATACAACATACGTCTTTCTTCGAGTCGTCGAATGATTTCAAGAATCGGGGCCCAGTGTTGGTTTTAGTTAGACCGACGAAAAGGAAAATTTTAAAGTACATCAACTCTCAACCAAGGGCTGCATCAAAGTTGCTCTAAAAGTTTCAGGCTACACCAAATAGATGACTACCAAGATGTATGTGTACAAGACTAAGTTAATTGTAATAATGATACCCTTTTTGCAATAAACAAACATTGTTTTCGTGAATGCACATTGGACATTAAATGGTGAAGCAGATTTGTACATATTGGACAAAAGAAAATCCTAAAATATATACAGAAAACAAATGTTTGGAGAGGAATGGATCGTATTAGTTAATAAAACTGTAAACCAGTCAATTTATCTACAGTTTTTAAAGAACTTTCTCATCACAACTTTAATGAATTTATTCCTTAGTGTAAACGATCTCACAAATATTGATAAAACTACGTAGTATGAACAAGATGGAGCGTGGTCTCATTATGGAGCCGGTTTCGAAAAACCCTTAATCGACTTTTCCCAATTAAGTGGATCGGGAATCGACAACCGATTAAGTGGCCACTAAAGTCACCGGATCTCAAGCCACTAGACTTCTTTTAGGGGCTCATCTAAAAACTTATAACTTATAAAGGGAAACTCGACAACATAACTATTTAAAAGACCGAATAAGATTGGAAATAAATAACATTTAGCAGAAAATATTAATAAAATACAGCAAGGATTTATTTATTGGTTGTATAGGAATTTATTTTGTCCTAATTTAGTGTTACTGTTATTTTTTTACTTCATTGAAGTTCTTTAAAAATACTCATTTTGAAATTATTGTATCTACAACAATATTTATTACTGAACACAAAAAAATAAATAAAATATAAACAAATATATAGGTTATGCCATTGAAAAACCAATTTTATCCAGTTTAATTCACTATAATGTAAAAATACATTAAATTAAAATCATTGGCACCAGTTTCATGATTTTAGCTGAAAATTGTTTATTCCATGCTTTATGTACAGAGTGTATTTCAAGTAACAACAAATTCTCTTAGTTACGTCATTACTAAACATTATTAGTGGATCGTGGTCAGTAAATATTGTCAAATATTTTATTAAAATTTTTTTATACCTAATTCCCATTGAGAACGGGGTCTGACTATACCCCCGAATCTCTGAAATATACGGACATTTCTGTAAGTAAGGTGAGGTTATAATCAACAAATACTACACAAATATACAGATGCCTCAAATGTCATTCAAATGATAATAATAATAATGTTTACCTTCAAGAGAAGAATGCTCCATGGTAGGCACTGGAGCATTTGGACTTTCTATGACGGATCTGCTGAACAAAAATATTGGGTTCGTGTCGGTGCCTGCTGAGTAGGAGCAAACCCTTTTATCAGGATCCAACGACTGTCCTCCGCTTATTAAAAGGACTTGCGTGTCAGATGGCATATTTGACATTTCTCGGATCTTGTCTTTTAGTTCAGCCACACTGAAAAATATGTAGAAATCAATTAAACTGTTCTAGAATGGCAGGTACTTATTTAATAACAGTTTATTCCTTAACATATATTGTTTTAACATTTTTAAATAATTTGGTCAAGTGCGAGTTGGACTCGCATACTAAGGGTTCCGTACCACCTTCAAGATTCTAATATTCAAGTTTCAGACAAGCAGGGAATGAGTGCATTTTCTTATATTTACCCTAATATCTTTTAAAGGAAGCGTTTTAAATTTATAAAGTATATACACTTTGAGTTTCCACACAGACATTTTATTTTATCTGTTTTAGGATTCGATTGGTTTTTATCAGAACACATATGTATTTAATTATCTAATTTGGCCCCCAAAAATTAACATTAGAGTTTTATTTTACTAATAAACTTTCAGAGAAGTCTTTTATAATCTACTGTCTGAGTTTTGGGGCTCTGTAGATTGGAAGATAAAGGGCAAAATAGGTCAAGTTTTAAATTATAAATTATTAAATCTGTTATTAAAATTATTTAGAAATACAAATAAAATATATTTTTCAAAATTTAAATAGTGTAGTTTCTAAAGTGGGAAGTCGAAGTCGATGTTTAATATATTTTTTTTAATATCTTTTAAACAAATGATTTAAAAATATGATATTTTTGTAATTCACATAATGAGCCTTTTATCTGATATATTACATGAAGCATTTGAAAATTGAATTTTTATTTTCCATTTACTTGTGTAATTTGTCCCTAAAATTACTATAGGCGTTTTCAAATAATTTTTCTTATACATTTCAAGTCTGCCCCAGTACCCCTAATTATTTTCAAAATTTTAAGTAGTATGGTTTCGGAAATAAAGCGAGAAATGAAAATTTGTTATATCTTTATGTTAATATCTTGTAAACAATTAATTTTAAAAATATGAAAAATATATATTTGTATTCCTCATAATGGGCCCTTTCATTTGATGAGTTGCATGATGCGTTAAAAAATATTATTTTATTTTCCGTTTAATTCTATAATTTGGCCCCCAATATTAATATTAGCGATTTCTTCATATTTTTCCTGTAAACAAAAAATGTAGGTCTTATAGTTTGGGGAATAACGGGGGGAATGGGTATTTTTTAAAATATATTTTTAACATATTATAAAATATTCCTTTAAAAAAAAAATTAAAAATATATTTGTTAGACTGCGTAAAAAAAGTGTTTTTTTTTCGATTAAACATATGTAAAAAGTTTCTTCTGTATAAAAAAAAATTCTCCTAAATTTTGAGCTCAATATCTCAAAAATTGAGCTGGTGCATAGGGGGGTCCCCTTTCCCGTTTAAAATACATAGGAAAATTTTTTTTTGTTTTAAAATATCTACATGCATAAAATTGTTAAAAATGTTTGCTTCTCACCATCTTATAGGAAATTTAATTCTCTACAAATTGCTTTCCGGGTTTTTGTTCTAAACTCAACCGCACCGAAGTTACAGGGCGCTGAATAAAAGGCAAAAAATCAATTAATGATTTAAGAATCGATTTATTATATTAATTTATCAATAAATTAATTCAAAATACTTAATTATTTAACAAAATCTGTCAATTTAACATTATATTGATTTTAGTTCATTTAATTAATTTAAGTTATTATATTTACAATTTTTTGATTTATTGTTTACTAGTTTGATTCATGTAATTTTGTTTATTGCACGTAGGGTACAATTTGCGATGATTCTGTACAACTTTCCATAAAAACTGTTTTTGTTCTTCATCTTTAGTACTAAACTGATTAAATTCTTTAACTAAAGCAACTGACTTGATAAAGTCACTTATATTTTTAGTATATCTAAATTTTTTTGATCAACGTCAATACGTTTTTTGTCAGTTCGACTTTCCTTTGCTTGTATTGCTTCAACCATTTTTGATTTTACTTCAAGTGGTACAGAATCATCAAAAAATGCTAGTGACGCGATTTCTTCTGATAAATACCACAAATTAAGTATTTTGAGTTAATTTATTGATAAATTAATATAATAAATTGTTTTCGATTTTTAAATCATTAATTGATTTTTTGCCTTTTATTCAGCGCCCTGTAACTTCGGTGCGGTTGAGTTTAGAACAAAAACCCGGAAAGCAATTTGTAGAGAATTAAATTTCCTATAAGATAGTGAGAAGCAAAAATTTTTAACAATTTTATGCATGTAGATATTTTAAAACAAAAAAAAAAATTCCTATGTATTTTAAACGGAAAAGGGGACCCCCCTATGCGCCAGCTCAATTTTTGAGATATTGAGCTCAAAATTTAGGAGAATTTTTTTATACTGAACTTTTTACATATGGTTAATTGAAAAAAAAAACTTTTTTTGATGCAGTCTAATATTTGTATTCGTTATAATTAGCCCTGTGATTTGATACATTACATGATCCGTTAGAAACAATTATAATTTCTTATTTTCCATTTAATTCTATAATTTGCCCCCCAAAATGAATATTAGGGGTTTCTCCTTATTTTTCCAGTAAAGTTCAGGTGAGGGGCTATACCTCCATTTTTTCAAAATAAGGATAAGGGGGGGGGGAATGGGTAAAATTTTTTATATTTTTCTTAATATCTTTTAATTAATTTATTTTTAAAACATGAAAAAATATTTCGCTCTGATGACATGCTTCGTCATCAGAGCGAAATTATCAAATAAAATATAATAAATTTGTGAAAATTACTAGTGGTAGTGTTTTAATATAATTAAAAATAAAGATAATTAAATTTGTAATTAAAATTCCTATTTGATGACACACCTCGTCTACAGTTAAAAAATTGACATGGAATGATTACAGTGTACGTTTTAGTACAAATCTGTTTATGAAGAATAATTTTTCCTTTTAAAATTATAAATAAAAAGAAAGCATTTGATTTATGAGTACACACTTTATATGTAGACGAATCGAAAAATCTTCACTTTCAAGTTGATTAACTGACATTCATTTTGATTAAATCAATTTATTTACAATTTACCCTCAGTACCGAAGAGAAACATTTTCATATTTATTATACCAGCTTTTAACTCCACCAAAGCTTACTGTATAAGAAAGTCGTGAAATTTTTTTCCCCGATTTTCTAAAAAACGGTACAAGCTATGTTATTGAAAAAAATATATATGGGATCATTTCGGGATATCCCTGAACTTATCCAATTTCTTTTCAATTTATCCCATGTTCCAAATAGAAAAGTTCCATATTTTTAATACCAGCGACTCCACCAAAGCATACTGTATAAGACAGTCGGTAAAAATCCCTCATTTTCTAAGAAACGGTACAAAAAAAACATACGATACAGACAAATTGAGAACTTCCTTCTTTTTGAAGTGGGTTAAAAAGTAGAATAGTTAACGATTTTTTGAAGATATATTGTTAAAAAACGCATCCATAAAAAATGTTGAATTTAATGTCAGTTAGTCATGTTTCATCTATAGAATACGTTGATGTTGGTGTAGTTCTACGTTTAATTTTGTCTGGTATTTTCGTAACTGACCTGCGCTATTCTCACAAGGATAATATTTTACAAAGAGTAAATTTTATACAAGTTTAAAGACACTACAAAAGAAAATTATATTGTCATTTACAACAATAGACTATACTTAAAAAGACAAATTTGGGAATCCCTAATGATACCACAATTACCACAGGTAAACAGTTTATTAGGGGTAGTTTGGTCAAGATTTCTACTACGTATTCGTCATACAATATTTCAAATTTACAATCACTCTCAACGGACGGCAAAGATAAGACCCAGGACCGTTTGTAACTAGCTGTTCCTTTGTCCTTTGTTCGACCTTGCAAACCGTATCAGCAGGTAGTTGGACATAAACAGAGGCGTACAGTTTAAATAAGAAAATTTTATAGAAAACAGATTATTATTTTTGAATAATTAGAGATGTCAGTTATACAAGGTGAGTTTTTTTTTGAAGATCAGTATGGGGATCTCGGAAACTAGCGGAGATAGAGCAATGGTTAAATTGGGAAAGATTTGCAGTTTTACTGGTCCAATTTAATGACACTTTCGGATTTTTGTAAAAAGTCGTGGCTTACTAGATATTTTGAAAAAAAAAAACGAAATTCTGTCGATTTAGTCAAATCCCTCTAGCTCCTTTGTTTTTGATTTTATAAAAAAGTGTAAATATCAAAATTGAAGGGAATATTAATAAATCAATCTATTTCATGGCTAACCTACATTAAAAGTGAAAATAAGAGAAAAGCACCCATAACTCCGTTATTTTTATGAATAACTATATCGAGTATATCTCGTTGAACAGCTCTAAAAATGTCCGATTTTTTGAGGTCATAGCCAACTATGGTTTCCATTCAAAAAAAGATAAGTTTGTGTCATATCTCGAAAACGAGATCTGTCACGCAAACGAGGACATGACAATCATATTCGGGATACAATTCCCTTCAATTTTGATATTTACACTTTTTTATAAAATCAAAAACAAAGGAGCTAGAGGGATTTGACTAAATCGACAGAATTTCTTTTTTTTCAAAATATCTAGTAAGCCATGACTTTTTACAAAAATCCGAAAGTGTCATTAAATTGGGCCAGTAAAAACATTGCTCATCTCCGCTAGTTTCCGAGATCCCCATACTGATCATCAAAAAAAGCTCACCCTATATATAGGATCGAGAATAAAGAAAATTGCCTGAATCAAGAGATGATACTAAAAATACCAACAAAAGAGAAACAAGTAATTTTTAAAAACTTATTATGTTTTTTATTAGAAAATATTTTTGTGAGTACGGCTATGATCATTGGAAACGGGCGGCTTTAAGCTCCAGCTGTGTGTACAGACAAGTTTATTGTTGAGAATTGGGATTTGCCTCGCACGTGCAGTCGGTCTAAATTTATGACTGCAAATAACAAAATAATTTCCACTTATTCTACGTTCAAAGCTATACAAACTTTACAAAAGAAAGCTGAACCTGGCCGCCAAATGACAGTGACAAGCTTAGGACCAGGGCCGTAACATGCGCCCAGTTCTTTAGAAATAAAGATCGAAAGTTATTTTTTATAATAGAACTGTGAATAATAAACGATTTTTGTTTTCAAAATAATTGGAACATTCTGTTGAGTTATAATCATTAGTTTGACTTGAATCTTGGGTCTGAAAGATTTCTGAAACTCTCAATTTTCTTACCCACGGATCGGAATAGTTACTCTGCTGAAATTTTTCAATTATTTAGTAAAAATATCGTGCATTACCCGCTGTTATATTTAAAAAAATCATATTCAATCATTATTTCTAGAGAACGGAGCGCATTCTACGGCCATGGGTCTAAGCTGACAGCTGTTTTGACCATGCAAGGCCAACTCTATCCATTGTTTAAAAATTGTGTTTTTAGAATATCCAATTTTGTAGCTAATCTGAATAGTAGATTTATTCGAAATTTATAAAAGTGACAATACTTCAAAAACTTTGACTAAGATAATATTTAATTATTCTGACTAAATATGAATCTCATGAACTGGTCTATTAGCCCTATAACATTCAGTAGTAGCTGTAGATTACTTCAAAACAAAAATAATGCCCGAGAAATGGATAAATTGTTGGGAAGGCCCTTCAAGCAATAGTGAAATAATAAAAATATCCCACAAAACGACAATAAAATCAGAGTCTGACATAGATGACATAACAAATGATCCTCTAAAGTAAAGATGTCCAGAATTAATGGTAGAACTTAAAAAATTATACAAAAAATCTTAAATCCAAAACTACACCAGTGAAGATTTTTAAGAGACACAATTCAATTGCAAACTGCTTACACCACCATGTAAATCAAAGTTTGTACGTCATAACTGACATAACAGCTAACTTATAGAGGTAATTTTTTTGAGCAATAAAATCCCCAAAAAATATGAATTCCTTTTTGTTCTTTGCTTATATTATGACAAGTGATACCGTGTTCATGGAAAAGTTGTAGAAAATCAGAAAATCTTTAAAATTAGTATTTATATTTTTTTTAGAGCGAAATCGGAAAACCCTTATAAAATGATTATCCACAGGGGCCAAATCAGGAATTAGTAGGTTACTTTTGAGAAAGACAAATTAAAGTTTATGGATTTGTGGCACCAATGTGCTGTAAATGTGTGATAAAACTCCATTCTGCCAAAAACTAACCGCTTTGATGGACTTCTAGCAGACAGAAATTCAACACATTTAAAGCTCTGATTGGCAGTAGCTACACATCCTATTGAAAAAAATAATAGGCTAATTTTTACACTCACTGGTATGACATATAGTGGCTTTAAAAGTACTAGCTGTCGCCCAGTGGTCGAAATTCGACCAATTGTGTCAATATCTCTGGCAGGTTAAGTAACCTGAAAATTTTATCGTGACATTCTATCCTAGGACTTTAGGGAGAACAACAATTACAAGGAACGGATCCAGATTCGGAACTTCTGTGTGATAGTTTCCTCGAAAATCCTAGATGTGGCTCTTACATCTCGCTTCTACAAATAAGTAACGAAATTAAAGTTTTTTTCAGATATAATTCATAGGACTTTATTTGAGTTCAAATTCGTAATTCTTAGTTTAATATGACAACAATTCAACTGCTACCCTACATATTGATTTTTTCTAACCTCCCTGTATATCTATAATTGCACTCAATTCTCAAACATTTATTAAAATCCTCATTATAATAATTCCATCTCATTATATATTTCCACCACCCTGTATATGCAACTGCTCATGGACCACGCATAATATTCTTTAACATTTTTAAACCACCCTGTAAACCATTCTATATATGACACTGTCCATGAGCCACCTTATTTACTCTTTTTGTTTATGAAATATTTATCATCATCCTGTATATCTATAATTCCTCGCACCCTATATTTAATCTTCCCTATATATACAACTGCTAAAGGGGTACGAAATGTTGCATTTCCATTTCCGCCACCCTGTATATGCATCTCTGTATAATATTTTTTGCACCACCCTGTATAACTGTAATTCTACTGCACCTTCTATTCTAAGAACCCTGTAAATTCAACCGCTAATGGCCTTCCCTATATAATTATTTTATTAGTTATAATTGCACTCTACTCTATATTGTAAACACCCTATATATGCAACTGCAACATATCTGGAATCGCTTTGTATAATTATAATATACAACGATCACTTTACCACTAAACAATAACAACGTTTGCATGCCACTTCCAGAAGTACATGCTCTAAGTATATAGCAGCATTGGTCCCTCTATATATAATTACTCAATGTTTTGAGTCTGGCGACGGCGGCACATTCAGTTGTTTGGCGTTGACATTATGGACGTAAATAATGAATGTTTATTATATTTTATTTAATGAATGACCCAATATTATAAATTAATATTAGCATTCTGCACTGAAGGTTGTCAGTAGCTACTAACCAAAACAAAAATGAAGAAATTCGGTTGAGAGACAGAGGAGAAAATGGTACCTAATCGCTTTGTCTTTGCCTATTTATATATAGATAAATTGAATATTGTGAGGATGCAGCTTCAAATCTGCTTAAAATTGTTATTATTTGTTCTTATTTTTAACATGTATTTCGTTTTTGTATTTTTTAATTGTGATTTTTCACTGAGACAGTGTATTTTTGACCTGCTACAACCATTGTTCAATATGTGTCATAGTAAAATAAAAAAATCAAATCTAAATCTAATGATGACCAAAGTACACTGACATAACTGAACCATAGCCTAAAATTTATATATCAGTGTATATATAATAATAAACTAATTAACAATCAATACAAATAAAAGTAAATTTGTTGGTTTTATAAATTAGATATACAGCCCACTTTTTCAATTTACTATAAATAATTTTCCAGTAAAAAGAGCTGGTATGTACCTAGACACTACAAATTCAAAATCAAAAGGAAAAATTGCATAAGAATCAATATAATATCTAGTTATGACTAAATAAAATCATTGTCATTGTTATTACTTTTAATTAATGTTTATATAATATATATTTTATTTTAAGTTATTTTTAATATTTTTTCTACGGGAACCAGTGGGTCTGTAAAACAAAAAGAAAAAAGAGCCATACCTACAAATGGCATTGAACTAATCCCCAGTAGATCATCCCTAGACTATAACTCTAAATAAAATGCTGCACAAATACATTGTAGGTAATAAAGAGATCTACAATTTTTGCATTTACACTTCTTCTCAAAATGTATATGAAAAATACAAAAAATTAAGGTTTTGGTTTTTTATTTTTCTTTTACAAATTTTTTTGTAGATATTTGTCAAAATAAGGTGAAAAAATAAATTTCTTAAATTAAAAAAAAATTACTGTGTTTGGGGCATAAAAAAAGTAAGTTTTCACCAAATGTCGCGACAGAATTTTTTTTAGATAAAAAACCAAAAACTTGGTTTTTGAATTTTTTACATAAATTTTGAGGTTACATGAAAAAAGGATAAATACAAAAGTTTTTACCAACAAATATGCTAACTGATATTGGAGCAGCTTGTCTTAATCCCACAAGGCAGGCATATTTCTATAAATTTAAACTTCCACATATTCTAAAATCTACCCTTATTCTTCATTTTGCGTTTGCCAACTGCCGCATTTGGTGACTGACGTGGAAAAACTGAATAATATTGTGCAATTTTAATCACACAGTGCATTCTTTTTAGGATTGCACAACAAATATCAAATCCTTTTTGATATGCTCAATACATTGCCCAATGTTGCAATATTACCCACAAACTATCAATAATATTACGCAATAAGAAATATTGTCTAGGGGCCGCTTTAAAAATATATATTTTGCCTTTTATTGTTATTACTAGGTCAAATAAATAAATAAACAAATTGATAGGGCGAACTGTCCGAAATTGACTGATTTATTCTCTCATGCTTTTGTCAATTTGAGATAACAGTGTTTCTGTCAAGATGGCAGCTTTCATGGACGCCATTTTGTTTGCAAGGTAAAATACCGCGGACGATTGGTGGAAAACGGACTATTACAATTATTAGCATAGAAGATAAATCTCTGGTTACTCAGATATACTAGATGCTAGTATTAAAAAGTCCCAATACTTGCAATAAATACAAAAGAAAATTTAAATCAATCAAAACAAATTCATTTAAATTACCAAATTATGCAGAAAAAATAAAAGTGAATATAATAGAAAAATTTTCCACTAATATCTATTGTTTCTTGATATTTTGAATCAATTAATTTGTATCACTTATTAATTTTCATAGAAGACAACCCCACAAGAAATATTCAAGATTGGGGAGTAGTAGGAAGTATCAGACTTCCTACTACTTCCCAACTTCTTAAAATCACCATTTTATAGACTACAAATGGTTTATATAAGGACTTACAGGTACAGACATGGAAAAATACAAAAAACACATTTATTTTCTCTAAAATTATTAAAGAACAAGGTTTCTGACCAAAAAAATAATATAGCACAAAAAACACTACCTATCTGGTGTTTTTAAGCACACAATTTCTTCAAATTAATGAAAAATGTATTGAGAGAATTATAAATTACAACCTGATGTAAAGATCAAGATGTTTTTTTTTCTCTAATATTTAAGAGAAATTCTTTTTGTGATATTGACAAACAAACATACTTTAAAAATTGTTCCAAATAATTTTCAGTTTTCCATAACTTAATAACAAAACAAAATCAAAACACAATTTCTTAGTGTATATAGTTTGATTATAAATAGTTTAGCCTAGTAACTTTAATCCTAATAGGAAGGATAAGTATAGAAATTAAATACTCTAACAAATTAAAAATTAGAATGTGTTACAGCTATTTTTAGACTATTTAATAATAGACTCCAAAAAAAAATCAAACACATTTTTATCAATTCAATGTTTGTAAATAACAATTAGCACTAAAACCCAGATATAAACATCAATCTTAAAAAATCTCTGATAATTTTCCGAATAATTACGAGATTAATTCAAAAATTAAAAAAAAATTGGCAAGTGCCACATAACCTTGGATCATGCAATAGTATAAACGATATTCATCATATGAGGAAATGAAAAAATAAATATTTACTATTTTGAAAGATTAAAGACTAAGCTACTAACCTTAATAATGCATGGCTCATCTCAAATCTTAACATTTGGCCGCAATCAACGTGGAAAACGTACAACATTTTCACTAGTTTTAAATCTGCACCTTCAGACTACAATTTTTTGGACATATCAACTTCTTGTGGTACCTAAAACCCTTAGAAAATTAGTAATTTCAAAAATATACACGCATTAAGTGAAAAAAATTACTTAATTGGTTATTTACCATGCAAAATATGTGTGATGTGTTAAATCGGAATTCAAACGAAAAATTTTCATGAAAAACTGGCGTAAAATACATCGAAATAAAACTAGAAAAACGTCATTTTACTTCGACCATGTTTACAATCAAGAATTGGTAAACAAAGAAACGCTTTTAAAGAAATAGTTAAAATGGCGACTAATCGTTTAGAATATCGAAAAAGGCCCTAAACATCAATTTACGTGATTAAAAACTAATAATAAACATACCATTTACGAAGAATTTTAAATTATTAACCATCCTAATCGAAGATTAGACAGTCATACATGTCTTCTCACTATTGACAATCTCCAGCTGATTCACAACTGATATTGACAAAGACTGAATTTTCCATATAGGTTTTTTTATCAAAAAACAAACATTTTACTCACTCGAACACCCGAAAGTTAATAACGCATTAAATTCATGATTAATTGTGAAAATTAACGCACTGATCATCTAATTATTACACGTCCTAACTTGTTCGATATCTTCATTTCAACTGAAATTGGCAGAGCAAAAGCAAAATATATAATCAAGGACGGTCATATTTGCGTTTTCGTTCTCGTCTGTTTTTATGTCATCTAGTTTATTTTAGTTAATTATGTTGGCATTAAACTCGAAACAGTTTTCTACAAACCACAAAACAATAAATTTTACTTGTTCCATAGAGAAATACATATTTTAGACATAGACTAATTAATACAATAGACTGTTTTTCATCTATTTGACATTGGGCGATGGACGGTGCCAGCTGACGGCTGATTTAGAAATCTTCCAAACAGTCGTTTGAACAGAAATGCATTATATACATACTGCTTTGACAATGCTGTTTGGAAATACTTTACCTATAAACCAACATTACATGGTTAACAATTCAATATTACTACGCATAAATCTCATTGTTTATATAAGTATCAAACATTTTTTGCGGGCAAGTATATCGCTTAGCAGGTTGAATTGATTAATATAATGATTAAACCAGGAACCTAGCTGGTATGGAAATAAAAGTTCAATGCCATTGAGATTGTTTCTAGTTCTACTTGTATTTATTGTATTCTAATCTCTAGATAATTTTATATTTCTGGATTTCATAAATCAACCGTTATGTGTCGCCGTCCACAGCGCATTCTATTCTCTACTTGATAATTGACAGCTGTCAAAAATCATGTGATTGTGAAGGGTTTTTCCAATAGTACTTCTGTCAAAATATTTGTGGAACTTAATTGGTATTATTGGTAAACAAATCAAAATTTATCTGTAAGTAAACTAATTATTACAAGAATAATCAGTCTAATCTTCTTCCATCATTAATGTCTTTAATTTTCGGAAATCTATCAACCCCCGCACATAAATTTTATTGTATTTCAGACATATTTGCAAACGTCAACATATGCCAAATATTTGATTTTCCAGCAACTAAAAATGTCGCAAACTGTGCCTTTAATAGCTCCGGATCGTCCTGATGTTGAAAAAGGTGGAGACGAATATTTCAACGATATGGAAAACGACTTTGCATATCGTAACAATGTTTTGCAAGCTCCAAAACAGATTAGGTTGGCTTTCATTCGTAAAGTATATGGATTACTTGCTATGCAAATATTGATTACTTTAAGTGTTGTGGCTTTTTTCATGTTTACTCCTCATGTCAGCGAATTTGTAAAAGCAAAGTAAGTTGGAACTTCTCTTAAAATGAATAGAAAATTAATGATTTTTTTTTCAGTGATTGGATGACATTGCCAGTTCTTTTAGGTAGTTTTGTTGTTTTGATAGCACTGATATTCAAAAGGAAACAACACCCTACAAATTTGATTTTGCTTGCAACATTTGTAAGTATTTATGATCATGAACTTGGAAAGTGTGGTAAATGAGAAAAAATATAAATAATAGTTACGAAATCATGTTGTAAACTATCACTTTAAGGCAGAAAATGCAGTTATTTGCACTTAAATTTTTTGATTAATAAAGATATTAATCAATTTCACAATTAAAAGGTATCTTACTTTATCTGAATTGATAATGATATGAATCTGGCTGATAGAGTTCATAATTTTGAAATTTTAGTAATTTTTGTAACTGGGTTATAAACACTTCACATCAAATTCTATGTACTGTACTTAATGAAAATCTGAGAGATAAAATAGTATTAAAATAACAAAACTCTCTGCTCTGGCATTCCCACTTAAGGCTTTAGTCTATATAATATCTGTATTAAAATAGTTGATGAGAATAGCTTCAGTAGGCAGACTTTACTCAAAATATTAACTGAAGCAGTGTTGACAACACATATCTTAAGTAATTTCGAAAAGATTGTTAGGGAGGTCTTGAATTATTTTCTGTGTTCATTGGGTTTTCTCACCTCAATTTTTTTCCTGCAACAGATAAGTATTTGAAAATTGTTTATGGAGAACAAAGTGCAGTAAGGCAATTGTACAGAAATTCTACCTCACTGTTATTCTGAGAGAAAGAGATGTCTTCAAACTGATCAACCAGTATTCTGTATATAAGTAATGTATTGTATATTGTGTTATACTTACCTGTGTTTGAAGAGGTTTCAACTCTGACTGGAGTCATTGTCAATCATTTAGTATTTTCAAGTTTTTTCTAAAAAAATTTGTTATGAAGTTGATTTTGTTGTTTGTCAAATATTTTAGAAAAACCTTGAAACATCTCCAAACTATGTCTAAGTGCTTCTTGGGAAATAACACCACAGTTTAAAGAAAATTGCTGTATATTCCAAACTTTTTGGGGTCTAGATCAGACTCTGTTGTCAATGGTTAAGAAACTACGGATTAAAAAGGCACAATTCTAAGATGTAAATTAAAATATTTGACAAACTAGTCCAAACACAGATACTTATATACAGGAATACTGGTTGATCATTTTGTAGACATCTGTTTCTGCCAGAATAACTTTTTTCTACTTATACAATTTGCAAATACTTATCTGTTGCAAAAAAAAATTGAGGCTGGACCTTGTTGAGGGAGTGGGGAGACCCTGCTGAAGGTAGGTCTGAGCAACATAATCACCATAAAAGCATACAACTCAGATGTTTTTGGGAGGAATGAGCCCCTTATCCCCTTTTGGATCTACCATTGTCTGCATCTCTACATAAGCTATATAGAACAATTAATTTCAGTACAAACTGTAAAAACCCTATCAATTTCAAAACAAATACAGGGATGTGATACCTCACTTAAACTTCTATAACAAATATTCACAACTTGGAAGAAACATTGTTAAAGTATGGGGATATATTAAGTCTTGCAGATGATTAGGTAATAATGACAAATGATGATTAAGATCTGAGCTACATGCTTGAGAATTTAGAGGAGGAATATAAGGAAATTAATCTTGTAAGTTACTTTAAATTAGATTGAATACTTAGCAACCACACAAGAGGAAATATCAAATCTAGAACAGACTGATACTCACCAACAAATGGGAGAGAAGCACATAGGACAAATTATAACACACTAGTTTTAATGAGGGTGAATATATAAGAACTCAATAGTTTGTAACATAATAGGATACTAGGCAGAAATGTGGTTTATAAATTAATACAATAAAAGAAAATAAACAACAACATATATTGATATTTGGTGCTGAAACTAGAGAGTCAATAAAATAGATTGAAATGATGAAACCAAGAGAAAGATCAAGGTTAGAAAAATATGTTAACATTTATACAAATAGACAAAGTTGATGAACCAATGGAGACAAGGGAATTCACTGTTTATGCAACAGTGGATTGAAAGTTGCAGTTATTTATATAAAGGCTTTATTTTCAGATTAATAATTGATTATATACCATTTTAGGGAAGGACTTTTCTATGAGACTAATCAATATTAAAATTATATACTCAGATCAGTGACACCTTGTGGCCTTTAAGACAAGTTAGGGCATGCCATATACATCCAATTATATACTGTAAGTAGTTTGTATGCAGTTTATCAGTGACTCTATCTACTCTGTTTCTTTTGTAGTCCGAATTAAGGACCTTAAGACAATGTTATTTGCCATATTCAGTAAGTTTAATATTTCTATTTGCAAGAGCTATATTGAAAATATAAAACTTGATGTTTCACTTAGAAACTTGTGTAGGTAACTATGAGGTTGACAGCCGCAAAAACACATTAGGTACCAATACACCATGGGATTGAACCTAAGTACCAAGTACAAATACAATCTGAGATATTTTGATTGGGTGTGCATTCAAATATACATAACTATTGTTGCGGCTGATACTTGATGTAAACTGTATTTCGAGTAGTTTGCATATGCAAGTAATTATACAGAGCCTAAGGTCTAACTGGTTATTTAATAGTCTACCTGAATATTTATATCTGTTAATTTGCTAGGGATTCTAATAGATTAATTTTACTGGGGTTATTTTCCAAATTAAATACAGTATCTATCCTCTACTAAATGACGTGCATAATTAGATTTACTGAGCTCTCTAATGTTTCTAAATGTCCTACCGATATATAGCTTGTCACAATTGCCGCAATTGAGTTTGTATAGTTTCTTGATATGGATAATTTGAAGGACTAAAAATGATTTAACTTAACTTGTTTTGCATATTTCAATCATAAGATCCAATAGAGCCTTATGGAAACTTTTTACTAAGTTATCGATGAGATTAAAACCGTTGTTTACTGATATGTTTAATGATGTTTAATTCTTTTTCGAAATTTTAAAGATTAATCTATGGCCATGAATTTACGACTTCAGAAATTAATTATTTAGACTTGACAATTAAGTTTAATATTTCTACATATTCGGACATAGTCATTCATAGTGTTCTTATCATCCTTACCAACAAAAAATGTCTGCATTTTATAGTATGATCCATAGATTAATCAATGTACCTTTGACGCCGTTAAATTTCGAAAAAGAATAAAACTTAAACAGATATCAGTTTCACTATCTCATCGATAACTTAGTAAAAAAGAAAATGTTCCATAGGCTCTAAATTTATTTATCCTATTGAGATCTTATGGTTGACAAGTAATAAAGTTAAATCATTTTTAGAAAAACAAGCCGCAAATAATTTATCCAGATATATTAAGAATAATAAATCAAGAGTAGATAGTAATTGTAAATCCGGGGTATACAAACTCAATTGCGGCAATGACAACTATATATCGGTATTTAGAACTCGTATGGGATTTCTAATTATGCACGTCAATAGAGGAGATACCTAAGTAAACTTACAGGTAGACTATTAAATAACCAGTTAGACTTAAAATATCTTTTTAATGGCTCTGAGTTTTAGTATTTTGTGAAACTTTGGGTGTGTCATCTCGAAAATATTTTCGTTTTTGTGTTCACATTTTATTGATATGTTTCTACTTGGCTGTAGTTTTTTTTTTTACTTTCATTGTTTCAATAACTGAGGTATCATCTTGAAGTAAGTCAAATGGTGTATATACCAAATTTATATTTTTCAGACTGTATGTGAAGCTATAGCTATTGGAATTTTGACAACATACTTCTCACAAGCAGTAGTTTTGGAAGCACTTGGTATAACTTTCATTGTGATAACTGCATTGACATTGTTTACCTTCCAGACTAAATATGATTTCTCACCTATGTATTCTGGGTAAGTGTATTCCAAACCATTTGATTACAACTGTAAGTTATGCACTTGCTAATGCATTAATATAGTCCCATCAACTGAGATATAAATCTGAAGTAACATACTTTTGTTTTTTAAAAGTTATTTGTGTAATCTTTTGTGTTTTTTGGAGAAATAAGACCTGAAAACAAAAAGCTTTCTATTTAAAAAAAACCGAACATTTCCAGGTCTCTATCTGACCTTGTTGTCAAACTGAATTAATTAAACATAAATTTCAACTTGAAAAAGTAAAAAATACTATATATTGAAATCAAGGTACAGATTGTGTTATGTTCCAAAAAACAGTTTTTTGTGGCATATTCTTGATTGCTTTTATGTTTTTTTGGGCAATAACACCACAATCGAAATAAAACGACGAATATTGAAGGAAAACCAAACGTTTCAAAGGTTTGGTTTTCCTAATTTGATGATTTGAAAATAGGGATAATCTTCATCTTCTTAAGTGATTTTGGGCAGATAGAATCATCAGTGCATTAATATAATATATACCTACATCTGTATAGAGTTTTCATTTCTTTAACAATATTTATACTTTTCAAATAATTTAATTGAGATTACATATTGACAGAATTCAAGATTAGTTTGTGACCCAAACCTGGTATCCTAAATTTGGAAAACTCAAAAATCAACATAAAACCTACCTTGATTTGTTCACATGTGCTAGGCGGCTGCTGTTCATCGGGGAACATATGGGCGTGGGTAAAAGATAGTAAAACACAAAAATTAAATTTATTCAGGGCGCCATTTGGTTGAAAACCTTTAAGTGAACATACTTTAAAACCAAAAAATAGTATGCGGTTATGAAATAATTCACACCGGCTATAATGATATTGTTATGTTCCTTGTGAACAAACTGTTAATAATCTGATTCTGCTAAAAAAGTTATGTATTCAATACTTTCAGTGGTGCTTCCAAAAATTCTTTCACAATCGATAGGTTAGGTATATAAAAAATATGCAAAATGTAAATACAGAGAATTTAATAAAGAAATCAAAAAGAAAATATATAGTACAAAAAAATGAGAGAAGAATATTGTTTCTAAAAAAATTAGGACATTCTAATAAATGTAGCTAAAGAGTAAAATCTGCAATTTACATCATGGAATGTTTAATTTGACTTAAAAATCACAATGAAAATTCAGATGTTTACAAAAAAATTTCTGCCTTAAATCTACAAAAAATGTACTCAACAATAATCACCTAATCAAAATGGTTTGATTAAAAAGGATAATGGTATAATCTGTCGACAAATTAAAACCTTACGTTATTAACCGTTTCTGAAATTTTCAATCTCTTATGATATTGACATGATTATCTGTATTGTGTTCTTGATCCTGGCAACTTAAAGCCAATTATCTCCAACTAATTCATCACCAACTGGACATCAGTTGAATTCCATCTAAACGGTTAAATCATTTCCACACCAAATAATAACTTCAAAGTCCCATCTCGAAAATAACAGTCCCAAAACGTAGAAAATTCTAACTATAAAAATCCCTAGTTAGAACAGGGTTTAAACGTAGACCCATCATAAAACAGGATTCAAAACGTGGAAAAATCCACCGTAAGTCAAATCCACGGTAACTTAAAATTCACCGGAAGTCAGGACTCAAATATACCGCAGGATAAGCCCTCTCTAGGAAAATCTTCCTTAGTGAAAATCCTCCCTAGGACCCCAAAATAGAATTTGCCCGTGACGAATTTATTTCGCTAAATTGCTCTGCTTACCTTCACAACGAAGGGCTAATCATATCCAAAAAATCTCAACCATCAACGTCTCTTTCTAATGGTATTCTTCACCAAATAATACCACCAATCAGCCATCATTTCCTGACGCGGAAAAATCGAACAACTAACGTAAGGAAACGCCATTTTAGTAGCCTTCAGAAATCTCACAACAGCGAGGCACGGCTTCACTCTCTTCGCTTTCAAACGGAACTCTCCTACCACTCAGGCATGCGTCGAGAGTTAAAATTGAAATGGGCAGGTCTGTATTTAGCCCAGTCACGAAAGGGATAATGAAACGAAAAATATGAAATAATCTAACAGTGTTTTTTAAACAGCAAGCATTTTCTGGATGGCATCAAACTTAATAGACATTGTCTGGTGCTAGCAAGAAAGCACAGCCCCAGGTATCGCCAGCTTAGCGAAAAGTCGAACAGACAACGGACAAGGTACCAGAACGCTAAGTAATTCAGTGAATCTACAAAAAACAACTCTAGCCACAGCAACTCAACTGTACTAGAGGCACATAATCTCCCTCAACTATCTTGTAAGATTAGTCAAGAAGGCTTAATTTTTTTTTACGTTACAAGTTTAATGTACAGTTATAATTCAGGGGGTTATAAGCCTTTTTGTTTCATATTTTGTTCATACAATGATAAAGTTGATAATGACAATAGACAATATTTGCTAATGTCAAAAATATAAGTTATTAATATTTTCTTTTTAATGAACTCATTTTCTTAAACGTGTTTATCTGTATCTAGGTTGTTCTGTGGCTTGATGATTTTAATGCTGGGCGGTTTTCTGTCAGTCTTCATATCTGAATCCAGCAGCTTCCAATTGGTCATAGCTATCGGGGGAGCAGTGCTGTTTTCCTTGTTCGTTATAGTCGATACACAGCTTATGATGAATGAACTTTCACCTGAGGAATACATTACTGCCACCATTCAACTTTATCTCGACTTTATCAACTTGTTTTTATACATTTTACGTGCTTTACAATATGCTAATCAATAATTTGGTTAATCAACACAATGATATATGATGTATCTTAAAAATTATGTAAGTATTTTAATTAAATCAATTACATTTTCACATAATTTGTAACAATTTCTGAACTGTATCTTACACAGTTTGGACCAAGAAAGAAACAAAGTGATTTATGTATTATTATTAATGTGCAGATGTGTACTAATTGTACAGGGTGTTGTTTTGTTATAAATTTATGAATGAGTGCTGTTTTATTAAAATTTGAAAAAACAAGATTGTTTTATTTCTTGTTTGAAAAAATACACCTACATTAAAATTGATTGTCCAATTAACCTCTATTCTACAGGCAGCATACAATAAATTTCTAGAGTTACTAATCCGTCATAGCTGATTCTGAATTAGTTTATTTATATAATTTTCAGGTAAAAGAAGGGTAGGAGGCACTTAATGGGATTATTTTATGATTGTGATGAAATTTCGTATACGTTCCTGGAATTTTATTAATGGATAATGTAAGTGATATATTTTGTGGAAATGTTAATGCATGTTTGCCAGCTGGACGAAAGTTCAAAACCTTTGTCTCGGTTGAAATTCTTGGGATTTTTGGCGATTTCAACGGCCTCACGGAATTTTCTGGTGAAATAATACGGAGATTTGGGCACGACAGTGGAGCTGTCGAAGAGGATTTGGGGGCCCGTTTCGTGATGATGTTCAACTACAGCAGAGTTTGAAAGCAGGCCCGTTTTCAAACAACGTTTGTGCTCACCCAGACGAGTGTTTATAGATCGACCTGTCTCACCGATGTATACTGCCCCACACGAGCATGGAATGGAGTAAACACCTTTAGATGAAAGAGGATTTTGTTTATCCTTTGGAGAGGGTAACATTTGTGAAATTTTGGATAGTGGTTTGTAGACTGTTTTCACCTCGTGCTTATGGAGAAGCTTCCCAATCCTATCCGTGACCTTGCTGATATATGGCAAATATGCTTCTGATTTATTAGGTGGCAATTCTTTCTTAGGAAGGGGATGTTGGTGACGAGAAATGGAATTGCGAATCTCTCGTTTGCTGTAGCCGTTGTTTAGTAGGCTACCCTCAACCCAAGCTAATTCCCTTCTCAAACTTTTGGGTTCGGAAATGGATATAGCTCGATGCACCAGGGAGTTCACGACTGACCGTTTCTGAGATGGGTGATGATGATACTAATAGTCAGTTTGTTATAACTATTTCCTGACATGTTAAATAAATGTACATTTTGAAAAAGTTTTTGGATTAGTGTATAACTGAAGATAAAGATTTTCATACTTGACATTACTCCAGTTTATAGAGCAACATTTTCATTTTCGGACATAAAATTCAAGAGCAATTCGCTTATACCATTATGCCAGTAATAGTGTATAGATAATTATTGCAAAGATTTTAAGAGCAAACTCATAGAAGTAAACGATTTAAACAATAAAAATCCTCAAAAGTACGAATATCTTTTGTTTTTTGCTGATATAATGAAAGGTAATAGAGAAATTGTAATGCCATCTACAGGAAAGTTGTAGAGAATAAAAAATCCTTAATGAGTGTTTATACATCCTGATTGGATCATTTTTTACCAAGTAAACTCAGAAAAACTGGCCAAAAGTGGATTTTTTTAAAAATTTATAACTCTGGTGACTAATACTGGAATATTAGTCATCGTCAAAATAGACCAATCAATAGAGATTTTTTCGTGCAAAAAATACTATCAGGATACTGCCTGTGCCATCACATTAAGAATGATTTGTAGTGATATTTTGCTACCCTTTCCACTCGCATCTATGGTTTTTTACTTTATTATAAACAATTCAAACAAGAAAATTGCGTTTTTTCCTTGAATGTTTATAAAATGAAAAATAATAAACTAATCTCAATGGTGTCAACAGGTGAATTGTAAAGCATGAAAATACCAATGAAATGAGCCCAGGATCGATCCGATAAGATCTTTAGTAACAGGGAAAAACAAAAAATACTGGAAAATTTAGCGGTTTTCTTTATATTATCATAACTCCGTCACTATCGAAGTTGTAGAACTGGGCGTGTGGGAACTGATAGTAATTGATATCTACCTTATGCGGTCTAAACCAGGCGCTATCGGTTTATTAGTTATTGAATAATTGCGATCTGAAGTTATTAGTCCACTATTCTTGCAGTGTGTCTCCATGCGACATGAATCGTCAAATATCAATTCAGAATAGAGATGTTGAAAGTAGAGGTATCATTCTACAACGCCTCTATTTTCATTTTTCATTAAATGTCTGTGAAATATATGAAAGATGTTAGCAAAAATGATCAAAATTCGGTGAGCGTATGAATGTGTTCGAGTAGTGGGGGAAACACGGTTGTTGAGGGGAACTGCTAACAATAATTATTATCGATAGTAACTGTCACTCTGACAGATGGTGAAAGAATTTAATCGTTAAAAAAACTTCTATACAGAGTGATTTGTTCGATTTTATTATATCAAATGAGAACTGTTTGTTTATTAATATATTTATATGTAAATAGTTTCTCGTTTTTGCTTTAATTTTTGTGGATTTTGGGTTTACGGAACATTGAAAGAGAGCGGTCATTAGAAAAATTCTTACTTGTGAGGATTTTAAATATTAAAACGATCTATGTATGTGCCTCTACTATATATTACTATACGCTTCCCCTCAACAACCGTGTTTCCCCCACTCCTTGGATACATTCATACGGTCGCCCCTATTTTGTCATGTTTGCTAACATTTTTCAGATTTTTCACATTTAGAATAACACCTCTACTTTCAACAACTTCAACTTTTTTCAAAATTGAAATTTGGTTATCTATGACGCATAGAGATACAGTGCAAAAATAGTGTACAGAAAACTTTATATCACTATTGTTCCAAAACTAATAAACCGGTAGCGTCTGGTTTTGGCATACATAAAATAGATGTAAATTAGTATCAGTTCCTACAAGCCCAGATCTACAGCTTCTAAAGTGAAGAAGATACGATTTTTTTTTAAATGCTACATTTTTCAGTATTTTTTGTTTTTCCCTGTTACTAATTATCCAATCGGATCGAGCCTGGGCTCATTTCATTGGTATTTTCATGCTTTACAATTGACCTGTTGTCACCATTGAGACTAGTTTATTATTTTTGATTTTATAAACATTCTAAGAAAAAAAAAACGTAATTTTCTTGCCTCAATTGTATATAACAAAGTAAAAAATCCTAGTTGCAAGTGGAAAACATAGCAAAATATCGCTAGGAATCTTTGTTAATGTGATGGCACAGTCGGTATCCTGATAGTATTTTTTACACATTGTCAGTTAATTTTTGCTCTATTGATTGGTCTAAAACGATAGTTTATGATATTGAGTTTATATGGGTGCAAGATGAAAATTATTGTAAATTGTATTGTTTTTTCCCAGCAGTTTATTACGATTTTATTTATAAAACTATTGCCTTCTCATATTGGTGTATTGGTTTTCATTAGTTTATTAAGTTAATAGTTACCTGTATACAGTTTACTGATATTAATTAAATGACTTTTCTCCACTGAATGGATCCACCACTGTCAAAACATTGTTTAAGTCAAATTTCAAAAGCAGTATTAATACACTGAAGACACTATGACAAAAATCCATATTAACTGTTGTGGTTAATACGATACTCCCTGCAAAATATTTCTAAAATTATTTAAATGACAATTCTGTAAAATCTACTTAACATACAACATAGATCTTCAGCATTATTAATTTCAAAGTTATGAGCTATAACTAGGCGGCAGATTAAGGTTTCAGCTGTTATTACAACAAAGTTATGAATTTTTTAAAATTCTACATCAGTTTTTCCAGCTTTTCTTTCTGAAAAATACTGTGATTAAAATTTATAAACATTTATTTTTAAGATTTTCTGATTTTCTATTGATGGCATTATGAACAGATTGTTACTTTTTACTTTATAAGCAAAAAACGAAAATACCCCTTTTTTGGGGTCAAATAGTTTACTTCTATGAGCTGTTAAAATTACTTATTAACTATTATTTACATGATGACTTATACAGTTTGCTGTTGAATTTTATGTCCCCTAAAAACCTGTTTTGATTGGTGTATATGTTCGAAACAATATTTTGAGTAGGGCATATATTATTTGTAGACCAAGCAGGTTAAGATTACAATGTTTCTTTGTAAAGATCTTAAAAATGAGAATAGGAAAAAACAAGTATACATTTTAACAAAATTTTATATTTTATAAAAAAGCAAATAGTTTCATTTAAACAAACATTTATTAATAAAAAAACGTAACTGACATATAGAAATAAATACAATGTTTTATACTGTTACTCCAAAAAAATATTTTTCACATTCAGCCTGTACAGTATTGATTCACTCTAAAGTGATGATAATTAAATAGTTGAAATGATGTTGAGTTTTAAAAAAATAAAGGTTTCATGTTAGAGAGATAGAGTGTGTTTATTCATCTGTGACACATCAAATGTTCACAAATTTCCACTAGTGCCTACCTAAAATCTGTAAAAAATATACATTTGATCTTAAATTACACTAATAATCAGGAATGCTATTTTGGTCAATGATAAACTTCAAATTTTTAGAAGATTTTGCATTAGGATTATCTAATTTGTTAGCCTCATGTTGTGCTAAATGTAATAAGGCTTGACTGCTTTCTAATATCTGCAAAAAAATGATTAGTTAAACTTAGTAAATTAGTCAGTCAATTATTATACCTTCTTGAATCCAGCTTCAGTTTCATTAATTGCTTTGTCATATTTTTCATATATTTCTTTATGGTGTTCCAATAGTTGGTTTAATGCATTTAATTTTTCCTGTAATGTTTTGATGTTTTTTTCTAAGACAACATGTTCCGCTTCTTCCCTATATATAACCTCCATGATCTCATTTTTTTTGGTTTTTAGTTCTTCTAAACCTAAAAAATATGGGAATAGTATGGATTTACAAAAAAAAGATTTCTCCTAACATTTAACTAGTTCTTGGTTGTAAGTTTGAAGGGCTGCACCGTGTTCGGTCATTTTAAATTTCATTAAGTACTGATTATATTTTCGAAATATTTTTAAAATAATTTGTAACAAAACGAAATTTGAATTTAAATTTCGGAATACAAACTTTGACTGTTGATAAATTATAGGTTAGATTTCTCCATAGAACATAGAACGATACGTCAGTTCACTTTTCTATGGATTTTTCTGTGCATGATCTGTGGGTTAGATCATAGATTACGCAAAAGGGTTAGGTCAGTTGTCAAAGTAACGAAGATATGTTTTGTCATTTTCGTCTGATTGAGTCTTAGATCATTTACCATAAGTAAATAAGTAAATGCTCTAAGGATGGAGTCAGGCCTGTTGTTGGTTGAATTAAGTTTTAAGTATTTGCCTAGTTAGTTTTTTATTGATGTTTAGCACAGATGAATTTAAATTAATCCTATAGTTTTTGTAAAAACTCACATAAAGCAAAAATTATAAAATTCATTTAAAAATGTTGCGACATCTTCTAGCCAGTAGTTCACAAAACATTATCATCAATTTCTTTATAATATACCTACTGATACGTAAATATATACATAGATGGAGAACACTAACAATTACTTATTTTAGGGGAATAACATGTTTTTCAAAACGTTTTTTGAGATTTGTACTATATAAGAATACCTTTCTTTTGGTTGAGGGTATAAAAAAATAATTTGGATGGCTTTATAAAATTTACTTAATAAACCAATAGTTTTTAATATTTTTTAATGGCAAATTATAGCTATTATACATAGACATCTCCTGGCGACTAGTAAAACTTACACAAAAAGTGAAATTAATTTCTGTATCATTAATGCAAATCTACAAGAACCCCTGGATAGATGGCAGAACATATCACACCTGATCTTTTTTATGAGGAAAGTGGGGTTTATATGTTTATCAAAACGAAAAAAAATCTTATATATTTTTTGTACAAGTGAAGACGTAAATCGCTTGGCTCATACCAAATAGATTATCGTTTTTATTAAAATTTACGTAGAAATATATAAGATTGACGCCGACACTGACATCTTCTGGCTAGTAGTGAAAGTTATAACATATTTGTAACAATTTCTGAATAGCAAGAGCGATAGTAAGGTAACATGTGTGAAGATGGCAACACACACATTTTAAGTAAATATAAAAGTTATGACTCACTACAGGGGATTTACAGGTTTTTGAATAATATATAATATGTTTCTAGATATTTAAGACACTAGAGTTTAGAGTCGTATCTTGTCGTCGTATCATCTAAGACTGAATGAATATTAATATTTTACAGGCCTTTGTAATGACTTATTGTCTTGAAATGACTAACTGGTAATGAATTTAGTGTCGTTGTTAGATTTGTGAATGCAATTAAAGAATACCACCATAAAGAAGTTGAAACATTTTTTTTTAACAAATCGAGATGACTTCTTACCAGAGGGAAGGCTTAGTTGTCACAACTGAATCCGTCGAATATAGGCCTATGTCAAATTTTGCTATGGGCGATTTTGGGCTCTATGCATCATCTTTGTGGTGAATTTCCAAGATTGCTTCAAGTTCATCGTTGATTAGTTAGTCTTTAATTGTTCATTGCTACTTTGACTTCTACTTCGTCACATGCTGATCTTGAGGTAGATACGTGTCTAATGTTCAGCTTCGGCTTGGTTTTCCATTTCTAGGATCTTTCTCTACATGTACTTTTGATGCATTTGCATCTTTTTTTTCTGATTAAAACCCAAGTATCACATCCGTATGTTGTAACTAGAAAGATGCATTTGTTGCAGATTTTAGTTTAACTCTGTGAAATTATTGGTATGAGATCCACATACGATTACACTGTTTTGATGTTCTGTACACCGATAGTTATTGCGTTTCATTTTTGTTTTTTGTTGTATTTCCTGGAATTCTTGTTTTGAATTCAAAACTCAAAAATAGTATTTATAACATTCTTTGCGCATGTAAGAAATTTTATATTGCGGTAACATCTAGGCTTATAAATATACGAGTAAATGGACATACAAATCACATAAAAATACAACTCGAAAGATCCAAAAATTGTGAACAATCTTATGCTTTAGGTTATAAAATACAGTTTAACAATTCAACAATATTACACAAATAACAAATGAAGACTAAAAGAAAAAAAAGTTTATTTTAATTTTGATAAATGAAGACGATAGCCTCGCTTCTATTTGCGTAGGATTTAGTCGTACCAAGATAGTTTTCTCGATATAGGTGATCAAAACTAATCTCATTCCTAATGATAGTTTATAGTAAGATTTTCTGACGTTTTTTCTTATGGTTTTAGTGTGATAATTAAGACAACTGAATTCTTTAATCGGATTTTTGACGAATTCGCCATCTTATAACGGTCCTAGGAGCACCCCGTATAAATTATGAATGCAACTGTTTCACGTTTTTCCAATTAGAAAATAACTTGATCTTTGGATCTTTTTAGGCTACATTTTCTTTACCTATGTCACTGCAAAACTGTCAAACATTTGAATTTAATTTTAGATAATTATTATTACATGACCTTACAAAACAGCATGGACAGCATGTATGTATGCATCTATTTTGTCCATTTTGGGTTCAACCTGCCATAAGGTTCCTCATCTTTGGGTTTGAAAACCGCAATGATTTTCTGAAAATGAACAAAATGTAAGTTTTAGAAAGCTAGTATATAATTAGCTTTATGTAATATGAGGAATGATAGTAGGCTTGAGGAAGCATATGTGACTATCAAAACTTCGTCATTATAACAACATCCCAATGGGATTAATTAATAACAAAAAAAATCAGATAAGTGCAATTATTGAACATATTCAACTTTTTGGATAAATACTGTTTCAAAGTTTATTTTTTGACGCCGTCTCTTGAAAAAGGGGTCCAAACTGCGAGCGTCTTTAGTTTTTATAATACCCAAAGACCTCTAAAATTAAGGCATGGAACCTTTGATTGTCACAGACATCTAAACGCAGCTTGAACCCAAACACCAAACCTTACACTCAGTGCTGTTTCAACAGCTAAACTGTCATCTTTATGGAATACACCAAAACATTCCAAATTGTTCTGATGTTGGTATTATGTGGACAATTTCCGACCAAGGACAGTAATGATAATGTGGCGAACAAAGAAAAACCCCGGCAAAAACCATCACTATAGAGACATCCATCATTTTGTTTAAAGGTAAACTGTATTTTTGAATGTATAAAATGGGTAAATCGAACAAATATGATATTAAAAATCTACGAGCTTTTTACTCCAAATGGATTTGAGGCAACTTCAGTTTGTATTGCTCTAATGACTGTAAAATTGAAAATTTTGTCAGTTAGGGATGAAACGATACCACCAAGGTATCGATACTTTTACTCGATAACGTATCGGTCGTCGAGTATCGATACTTACTCTGTAACAATTGAAAAGTATCGATACTTACTCGTATCGAATCAGAGTGACATTTTAAATGTTATGCAAATTAGAAGTATTGCCACAAAACCGCAGGATTTTAAAGCATTTTTTGCAGCTAGCGATTTTGTCATCGTTTTTAGTAAAATATAGTCACAGTCACACATTAGAATTCGGAGGCCCCATTTTCTTGTTTTTTATACACTTTTATATATTTTATACCGTGTGCAGCCATACCATAAATAAATAAATCAACGGAGTGTTCCACCAGTTTTAAATCCAAATATTTGGAAAACCGTTCATAATATCGGATTTTATAAAGAGTGCCTTTTTGGTGTAAAATTGAATAGACAATAAAAATTGCGACCTGAAACCATAACCTCAAAAAAGTTATAATTATAAGTACTCCCTATTAATCATGTAACTAGCGCCCTTTTTGAGTGTCATATATTACAATGGAGTGTTCAGAAGTCCAAGCTTTAACAAAAAATTTCCACCAAATTTCAGTGTAATGGGCCAATTTCCAAGTATAAATGAGTATAAAGTAATATTCTTTAACACCCTGTATCTCGACAACAGAAGCAGTTAGGAACAATAGGCCTTTTCTTATTCGGAAATTGTTTTGTTCCCATGCGTCATTTGTTTAGAGCAGTTTTCACACTATTGGCATGTGAAAACAATGTTTTTTGCCCGAAAAAATGAGAGAAATTGACGCATGCCCACTAAAAATTTTCGAATATCAAAGGGTCTATTGTTACCACGTAAACTATGGAGTGTAGAGTAAAAGGAGGACAAACTTATATAAGAATAAAACTAAAAAAGTGTCCATCGGACGGTTTCAAATAAGAAGTTCAAGAAATGACCATAATGGCGCAAGTGTGACCACAGGGTATGTTATGAAGTTAATTGTCAACGGATTGAAATACACAAATCCTACATTTAGAAGTGAAGCGGCTGAAAAAGAAGTGATAATGATATAATTATTAGTAAAAATCGTAAATAAAATGTAGAAAATCTGTTATGTAAATTTCTCTTTGTAAATGGTTGTCTCCGTTTTTTTGCAATCTGTGCAAGTGATATGAGTTTATAGTGTGTTAATTGTGATATAAATTAATAAGCGTGTGCCCCAGTTTTGACTTTTTATAAAACGGAGTGATTTTGTATTTGTTATTTTGTTATAAAACTTTTTGAAACAATTAAACATTGGTGGAAAAATTCTATATTTGTAATATTTGTATATTTATTAACAAATAGATGTTGGTGAATTAGATGTAAACAAAAATTATTTTTTTTACATTCTTGTGTTCCTATTACATATTTATTTTGAAAAGTGTCCCTTTACAAAGTTGGTGTTTCTACTTCCTTGTTCACCCCTCTCTGGATAAAAGGTAATTAACAATTCTTTTCATCAATGAATAAACTGCTATAATTAAGTTATCTCTTCTGATATCATTATGGAACAAATTTCACTTGCATTTTATTCTAGAATAGTTTCTTTTTCAAGGATTCTAACATTTTCATTCACTGGTTTTCCATATATTTTTTCTTGTCTAGTTGGACAAAAAACTCCATTAACTACAATTAAATGGCATCTTTCTGCTGTGGTTGTATTTTCTTCAGAACTTTGTTAAAGTTCTCGAATTGATGGACAATGCCATAATCAGTTTAGTAATTATATAATAATGGGTTCTTCAGAGTTTAATTTATGTAGGATATTTATCTTGACTCCTAAAAAATGTGCAAATAAAATTTTGCTTGTGAGTCATTTTTATCTATGTACAAGGTATTTCATTGACTTAACCTTAACATTTTATTAATGTTAAATATAAATCTGGTTGTTGAACTGTGATGGTAAAATTTGCATTTTTTGGATGTGAATTCTTCCCATTAACGTAATTTTATTTAAGTAGGTTTGTTTGTAGAAAACTGATTTCTACGAACAAATTACCCGGTCGGTACTAGTGGCTCCCCCAAATTGAAACCATTTTGTGAACACTTTATCTTACACAGAGTGTGTCCTCCTTTTACTCAAACCTCCATAACGTTATCCCCGCTCATTTTTGGTTATTCTACCCCTCCTGGAAAACACGACATGTGTTTTTAATACGCCACGCCGGGTATATCGTTAGGCAAAACCCGTTTTTTTTTCGCAGGATCAATAAATCACACAGATATAATTCGATAAAAATCTAGAATCATTTTAACCACGACTGGCCGACCTACAACGCAGCAGAAACAATAAAAGTTTCAACGCGGGGCAGATGAAAGAAATAAACTCTCGGAAAAAACAGTACTGGCAACAGATATTCAAGTGAAACAATTTCACGAGACCTTATCAATCGATGTGGATCTCTCGAAGAAAAGAAACTCAATGAACCAACCTCCGTATCTATTTGTCGAACAATAATCAATTGTCGACCGATCCGGCAGATAGCGTGCCAGAAGAATAATTTCAAAATAAAACAGCTGAAGAGCCGGCGCGGCATCGCGAGATTTTTTTTAAATCGAAACCAAATGAAATGTTTTATGAAATGTTTTTTAAGTACTTATTTAGACGTTATGATTTATTGATCTATTTGACGGGATGCGTCTCGAGAGTAGCGGACATGAAAGCCGTTACCATTGTCCGGCAATGACAATGTATTCACGCGGTGAGTGATTACTCGGACGCAGCCTACTTGCTCGGGATTTTGATCGTATCGCGATCGTTCGAGAAAGTGGTTGAAGTTCATCTTGCAGAAACCGATCACGCGAATTTTTGCGATCTTTTTATAACTAGCGATCGCCCAGTGGTCGAAATTCGACCAATCGACCAATTGTGTCAATTCCTAACAAAATTCAACTTGTTTTTCATATGTAATTGATAGGACTTTATTTGTGAATACATTTTTAATGCATAGCTTAATGATATGAGGTATGGCAAAGAGGCAGTATGTAAGTAATACGATTTCAAGGTGGAACACCGTGCCGGCCGTTTGCACAACAATGCCGATGCCCTATCCAGAAGACCCTGTAAAGCAGAATGCGGACATTGTCTGAAGACGGAACAGCGAGAGGGTATCTCCATCAGGCAGATCCGAGTGCAGGCCAATAAAGACTGGACAACGGAACAGTGCATCCAGGACCAAATGGCCGGTCCAGATATCGAACCAATCTTGTCACTCAAAACGAGAGGGGCACCCAGGCCACGATGGGACGAGGTAGCTAGATACTCCGGCGTGCTGAAATCGTTATGGGCTCAATGGGACTCTCTACGAGTAGACAATGGAATGCTCAAGCGAGTTTGGGAAAGCGCTGAGGGACGAGAAACAAAGTCCCAACTGGTAGTTCCGAAGAAAAAGGTACCAGCCATCCTGACCGAAGTACATGAGGGGATTACCGGAGGCCACCTGGGCATGAATAAAACCCTAGACAAAGTTCGCCAGCGGTACTACTGGGTGGATTATTTCGAAGACATCAGAGCTTGGTGCCGCAAATGTGCCACAAGTGCAGCCAGTAAGGGCCCGAAGACCCGGACCAAGGGCAGAATGCAGCAGTACAATGTGGGCGTCCCATTTGAGAGAATTGCCATCGATGTCGCCGGTCCGTTTCCCGAGTCTGAGAGGGGGAACAAATACATTCTGGTCGCAATGGATTATTTCAGCAAATGGCCTGAGGCATATGCGATACCCAACCAAGAGGCAACTACGGTAGCGACGGTGCTAGTAGAACAACTATTCAGCAGGTTTGGCGTCCCGATGGAATTACATTCAGACCAGGGGCGTAACTTCGAATCGAATGTATTCCAGAAGGTCTGCACGATGTTGGGGATCAGGAAAACGAGAACAACACCATTACACCCACAGTCAGACGGAATGGTGGAAAGATTCAACAGGACCTTGGAACAACACCTATCCAAGGTCGTCAGCAATAACCAGCGTGATTGGGATGAGCATATTCCCCTATTCCTGTTGGCATATCGCTCTGCCGTACATAATAGTACAAGCCTGACCCCAGCCAAGGTCCTATTCGGAAAGGAGCTGCGATTACCCTGCGATTTGGCATTTGGCTCCCCCGAAGAACCTTCCCAAGACATCGAGGATTATGCTGACCAGCTCCGACATAACATGCTGGCAATACACGAATTAGCCCGAACGCAGATGTTGGCCACCAGTGATCGGATGAAGACGCGATACGACCTCAAGACCAATTCAGTTGGGTTCCAGGAGAGGGACAAAGTCTGGCTATACAACCACCAACGGAGCAAGGGTAAATCCCCAAAGCTTACACCCCCCTGGGACGGTCCATACGAGGTGGCTTAATGACGTCCTCTACCGGATCCGTCGAAACCCCAAGGCTAAGTTGAAGGTGGTCCATTTACATCGACTCGCTCCCTGCCATGGAGAGGATGTTTCTGATCGGGACGATCAGAATTAAGGGGGGGGGCAGTCTTACGAAATTTACCAAAGCCGACCCTGTTTCATTTCAGTACGACACCAATCGCTTTGAGAAAAAAAATGGTTCTCGAAATGACTCGGCAGCTGTAGGATTGATGATTGATTTTACGAGAATTTTCTATGATGGTTTTATAAAGGAAGCAGCCCACGATCGCAAGTTAGTTAGACCTGACGACGAGCGTATATCGCAATGTTATTGTGAATCAGCTGTTCTGTATAATTTGATGTAAATAAGGTTCTAGAAAAGTGAACGTGAATATTAGTTTTTTTATTTTTAATTTGAAACCACAGACTATATAACAATATTTATATTATTGTTGTATGTCTTCTATGATGGCGCTTCTCTTTCCATTTGAACAGTTTCTGATCCGTTGAGGGCTGGTGTAATTGAACTGTTATTCACAGTGGTGTTGAGTCATCAACCTGGCATATGGTTCTGTTTAGATCAGAAAATTCTGCTAGTTTCTGTTGGTTTAGTTGCTTGCTTATATCTGCCAATCCTCTTCGTCCTTCGTGGCAATGTACGTTCGACCGAGCTGTTTGGATTGTGATTTTGAGCTTTTGTTGGTGTAGGCGTTGTTAATAACCTGAAATACATTTTTTCCTGTTAAGTTTGGTGTTCAACAGTTGTTGTACCCTTCGGTAAAACTCTGTAAAGCTATTGTTATTATTATGTCTTTATGGAGGTTGTCTATGTTTCAAAAACCAAGGAGCAAATCTCTTCGCCGTCATTTGAAGAAAAGCACAATGTATCAAATGCGTAACAAAAGCCCTTTCAGAAAACAGTAACAATCGTCACAATTGACCGTTAATAGGCCCATTATGCAAAATAACAGTAGCCATGAAATGATCAAAACAATGTAGCATCTCGAAAATAAAAAAAGAGAAACAATATTTCCCACGTCCAATGTCTTTTTATTTATAGCGCTTCAGATATTATTACCCGAGCAGTTGAAGAGAAATAGAACAACTGAAGTTCGGTGGTTTAGTGTTACCCATTGTTCGGGCCACTTCAAAAAACAAAAGTGAATCATTATTATTATATACAGTGTTTTGTCTGGTACGAGAGACACGATACTCTAACGTGCAATTGTTTGGCTCTTGAAGGTTTTAAATATGCGGTGCGGAAGGGTGAGAATCGGTTATTTTTGAGGTTAGAATTTCAACCCTCCGTGAGATTCACAATACGTTTCGGCAACCTGCTGAGTTCTGATAGTCGGATATCCGCTGAGATGACCAAGGGTGATTTTTTTCCAAGGGTGTTATTTTGTGCATATATATGACTTTAAACGATATATTATACTGTTTTAAAAATTACTCCCACGCCAAAAACATGTGAAAAACGTATTTATTTAGCAGGTGTTTTTTTTTGATTTGCAGACATGAGACATTGAGGGCTAAGTAATACACTTAAACTGCATAAAACTGTGAAGCTTTCAGAAAATATTTTCTCGAAAATATTTCATACGAATCAATCGAACAGTTTAAGCTTCAATTTTTTTGGGCAAAAATCGTTTTTAATTACTCTTGCATGACCAAAATATGGGTGTTCCACAGGATCCTGTGCTTGGACAACATTTATTTGTGTTAACTATAAATGATATGATTCTGAGTTTCAAATGGAAACATTAGTTTTTTATTTTATTTTTGAATTCTGCATTGAATTCTAAGTATTTTTCCTATACCGAAAATTAACAGTTATTAAAAAATACATTTCTTTCTAAAGTTAAGAAAACATCGGTAAAAATAAGGTGTTTGTTGGTTTGAACCTATTTATTTACGTCTGGTTTTTATGATTGTTGGCGGTATTTTAGTCGCATGAATGGAAACCCTTTTTTTTAATGCTGGAGTTTTTAACACTTGTTTATTTCCATAGAAACGGTACTATAATTTTACTTCAAATAAGTACTTGTCAAGTGCAGTTGTTAAGTTTCAAAGTATCACGCGTTTAACTGAAAAGTAGGGAATAGAAATTTTGACGATGGTAGGATATGGCGACAGAACTCGAACACAAGCTGAAGTTTGCGAATTGTTTAATATGAAGTACCAGGAGCGGCCTATTACATGATCGGTAGTTAGTAAAATAGAAAAAAAGTTTCTAGAATTTGGCCAGGTAAGAGACAATTACAAAACCAAACATCTTCCAGAAGATACACAATTAAATCCACTAGACAAATAGCCGCAAAACAGTCAATAAGTAAATCTTCTGTTCTAAATCGCTTGCATTGAAATAAATGGCACCCATACAAAATTCATTTAATTCAGGAACTTACTGAAGATGATTTGGACTGGAGAGTAAAATTTTGCGAAATAATGATGGATAGATGCACTTTTCGAAATTGGGCATCAGAAAACTCACATTGGATTATGGAAAGTCATACACAGTTTTCCAAGAAAATTAACGTATAGGTCGAAATTGTGGGTACTTCAATTGTGGGTCCTTTTTTATTGAGGGAACACTTAACTCGGAAAAGTATTTCGACCTATTACAAAATGACATAATACCCTGTTTAACAGAACTTTACCCGAATGGTGAAAACCACAATATACTGGAAGATTCGGTCTGGTTTCAACAGGATGGAGCGCCCCCGCACTTATCGCGACCAGTGCGAGATTATCTTGACAATATTTTCCCAAATAGATGGACCGGAAGGAGAGGTAATATCGAATGGCCAGCTAGGTCTCCAGATCTAAGCCCGTTAGATTTTATCTTTGGGGTTACGTGAAATTGAAAGTCTACTTCAATAAGCCGGCAGATGAAAGAATAGAATTAGGACTGAAATATGACGAATTCTGCCATACACACTAAATGGAGTGTTACGAGAATTTTTTATATTCAAACAAATCTTTAAAATGACAATGATATATTTCTTTTATTTTTGACATTTTTTTTCTATGAATTGAAACCTTGAAAATACCTACTTTAAATTTTTTTTAACTGCATCGAAAACTTTCAACTTAATCGCTACTAAGGTATTGAAATGACAATATATAAATCACATTTCTTGCAGATAGCCTTGAATGCAGTGTTGCCAGATCTGCCTATTTATGATGAGGTGCAATATAATTCTGATTTTTAGTTGACAAACCATATTTACAATGCAATGAAAGTTGCAAACTGCAAACTTTTACATTTTAGTTTCTCTTTCACATTGAAGTCAACCCATCTTTGGATTTTCACCCCAACCAAGCTGGCGGCATTGTTTGGAATTGGCAGTATGGATGTAAATAATGATTTTTTTCTTATTTTATTATTTAATAACTGCATCAATATTATAAATTAATTTTAGCATTCCGCACTGAAGGTCGCCAGTAGCTACTAAACAAAACAAAAATAAAGCAAATCGGTTGAGACAGGGACAGAGGAGAAAATAGTACCGAATCGTTTTGTCTTTGCCTATTTATATATAGATTCTTGAGGAAGTGTATTCTCGAAATGCAAAAAATTATCCACTAACAATAGAACTCCATTATAAAAAAGTATAGAATACAGACAGATTTTGCATTTTCTAGCGCCAGCCATTCAATGCAGCCTTATCTAGCCTTATTTTCGTTCATTCTCAACTGGATACCTGAGTAGAGTTATTACAAGGAAAGACGCAAATTCATTCAATGCAAAATTAGTCTTCAAAGCAGTAAATATTCTCAATTATGAACTTAACAATTCAAACACGTCGTGTGTTTATCTATATTTAACATGAAAATTACCATAATAATATTAAACGAGTTGAAAATAACACTTGACAAGTGTATGTAGACGAAAGCCAGACGGATGCAATTCTTGTACCAGCATCTTTTTTCATTGGGTTTCTGTGTTACTAGAGAAGTAGGGATTTTTTAAATGAATTCTTCGTCTTAGATGGTATTCCCCTATCTGTACAAATGATCAGAATACTTCCTAGCGTTTGTTAGTTATGCAACAGGAAGATGTCTACTTTGAAGTAGAACATCATTAGGACATTTATTTTGTTAATTCCTGTAGAAAACAGTGCGATCCCAAATTGAGGTACAAAATACAACATTCGATCAAAATATATGCGGATTTTTTGTGTATTCTAATTGCAAAGTTTTTGGTTTTTGTTGTGTTATCAGGTGCTTGAATGTAGTAGTAGATAGATTACAGTTACTCAGAGTCCATTATGTATTTTAAACTATTAACGTCAATCGTCTCTGCCCTGGTTTCAATTGAGGTGAATAAACTACCAATGACTTTCGAAAAATCAATGAGAAACAAATAACAATCAAGGAATGTTTGTTACTGCTACCCGTATGGAATATAAAAATTATCATTGGGTAGATAGAAAAATGGTTATGCAAAAAATTTTTCTCGAAAGTGTCACGCAATTTTGTTATCTAAAAAACAGACTTAACTGTTCATAATTAATGGCTATCGGAAAACAAGCGACTACACTGTTTTATGGCAAAAATAATGGGTGTTCCAATTTGAGGTTATTTTTTGAATTTTTAATAAAATACACAAATTATTTGAGAATGATCAAATCTTTTACTTCAAATGATAGTATAATTGTTTCGGTTTAGTAACGGAAAACTATATTTTGTAAGTGACTACCTGCTGCTGTACGACAAGCTCCTAATCTTTTGCCAAAATTTTCGATAACTTTCTAGCATAATTGCGGTTCAATTACTTGAAAACAGTCAATAATGTTCTCTTTTAGGTCATCAATTGTTTGTGGATCGCTGGCATAGACCTTTTCTTTCAAATAGCTCCATAGGAAAAAGTCTAGAGGTGTTAGATCGTAAGATCTAGGAGGCCAATTAATGTTTCCTCTTGGAGCAATTATTCGATTACCAAATTTCTGTCTCAAATGATTGATTGTTGTCACTGAATTTTCTATTAGGCCTAGAGAATGTGACAACCAAAAGCACCGTCTTCGCAAAATCGAAAAATTTGCATTTAAATAGGTATTTACCTGGTATACAAATAAAACGAGCTTGGTACTCATTGATTTAGGGTGCCGAAAATACTATGTTTTACTACCTATATGCTTGGGATATACAAAGAAAATTTTCAAATTCGCAATTAAAACTTCCAGTGCCTAAAATTCCCGCACTATTACGTTTAAAGTAAAATATTTATGAGGAAATATCCGTTATGTCATTTCGATGAAATTTTTGATAAGAATTTTGGAATATTTGGCGATTTTCTGCAAAACTGCAAGTTGCATGTCGTAGAAAAGTAAATGAGATCACCTAGGGATCTTTCTTAATATATTACACGTTAAAAAACTATACACATCCATAAGGAGTTTTCGAAAAATCGACCAATATGTTAGACATATTGCTTGATTTCCATGCACGCATGTGTACATTCACAAATTTCATTGCTTTACCAATACAATTCTTTTCCAAAATTTGAAGTTTCACCAATCCGGATATATACTCTATTAAACAAGACCATATTAATTCAAAACGGTTCACCACAGAAGAAGAAATCAGGTAACATACATACAAAAAAAGCGACAAAAAATACGCGACGAATTGATAACCTCCTCCTTTTTGGAAGTCGGTGAAATAATATTAAGTATTCTACAATATTTTTCATAAAATGCAAATTATAGAACTACTCTTCTGTTCGGTTAAAGAGCGATCTGTATTGTGCCCGTTGCCATTTGCGTATAAACGGGTGGTCCTAAAAGTGCCTATCACCGTTTTTGATCTTTAATATTCTCGGCAGGGCTGCCATTCTGTTCTTTTGATTATTCAATTTGGGTTTAGGGTCACACAACATCATATAATAGTAGCTCTTATCTTAGTTACTTGTAGACTAACTGTCGTTGGTTTAGGGTGTGGTTCTTTCTGTGAGAAACAGTTATTTGTTTTTATCTTTTACATCGCAACATTTTTTTTCAGATCTTGGATTTTAACAGTTACGTATAAGATGAAGACGTCTCAATTGTTTGAAAAAATATTCCTAATTTTTGCAGAATCACTGTCTTAAAATATTCCAGAAAAGAATCAAGATACTGTTAAGGAAAGTTATAACGTCGGCCCAGGGAGGACCCTGTATGTAGACCTGCCAAGTGTAACTGTCAGTTCGGGAAACATCTATATAGTTCGATATTAGCGCCATAGAGTCAACTCGAAGACTTTCGAATCTAAAAATTTTATATAAATAGATGTTCTGTGAGCGTTATAGTCAGTCTAATTCATAAGATCAGTGATAATAAGTAGTAAAGTATATGCCAAAGTGAATTGTATTGTGTTTTGTATTGTATGATCTGTGTTTCATGAAAATTGTAATTAAGTTCGAAGGTTAAGGATTTGTTTTCAGCGTAAATAAATGAGTATCAATTGTACAACAGGTGTATAATTGAATTCACGGAATACGTATCAATACAATAGTGGCAAATAAATGTTGAAAAAATGAAAAACATGTACTTTTGATATATATTAGTGTGATAAAATTTCTGTAATTTCTTGAATTCAAATATCCTAAGTGCTTCTGCCTATATCAGAATTATTTGATACGACCTGCCTAACTATAATTCTATTCCACCTTATATTTCAACGCTCCTATACATGGGCGGATCTAAGGGCAGGGGGCGATGGGAGCCGGAAAGTTAGTATATTTAATACTAAAACGAGGTAATCTTAACCCAAAAAGCCTAGAATAAGGTCACTTCTATGCGTTTAAACCCCAGAACTACTATCTTTAATGTAATAGTTTAAGAAATTTGAGTTTAAAATTAAATTTAGGTAAATTTAGTACAGGATCTCCTCTCGGAAGCATAAAATCGCCCACAAGAAAGCACATGTCTCGATCTGCCCCTGCGAGACCTATATATGCAACTGCTTATGTACCACCCAATATCACATTTATTTAATTTCGAAAAGATTGTTGAGGAGGTCTTGAATTATTTTGTCTGCTTAAACACTATATATTTTCAATTTGAAGGAGATTTCAATAAACAAGAATTTAGTATGGCCATGGGTTCTTCTTTATCTCCTATAATCAGTAATATATTCATGACATATTTTGAAGAAAGATTCATAGGCAAATATAAGAATAAACCAAAAGTGTGGTGGAGATACGTTGATGACATTTTTGTAGTTTGGGAGAACAAACAACACACTAAGTACAAGTACTTATCGAAATCCTACAAATACTAATAGGTATTTGAATTTTCACTCCAACTATCCCTTAAATGTAAAGAAAGGTGTTGTAAAGTGCTTATATGATAGAGCAAAAAATATATCTTCATCCACCCAAATCTTTAACAAAGAAGTCAATATTATCAAAGAACATTTACTTCAAAATGAATATCCCCAAGACTTCATAAATAAAACTATAAATCAGCTAGATAGAAAATCGCAACAACAAACCAGCACAAATAACCATCACACTAATACCAACCAAACACAAACAGACAACCAAATTATGAACATAATTCCATATATCCCAGGTGTATCGGAAAAAAATAAGCGGTTAGGAAATAAATACAGCGTTAAAACTGTTTTTTAAACAAATAATACCTTGCGCTCTATCCTCACACATTCCAAACCGTTTAACGCAACCCAGAGTTCTAAAAATTGTGTGTACAGTGTTTTATGTGAATGTGGCCATTCTTATACCGGTGAAACTTCAAGACCTTTAGAAGTAAGGAAAAAAGAACATCAATATAACATTTCCAGAAGACATGTGGACAAATCAAATTTGGCCAATCATGTATTAACGAGCACCGGCAACCTTAGGATAGACTGGGATAAAACAAAGATTTTGTTGAAAGAAGAAAATTTAAAAAAGAGAAAATTTAAAGAAGCCAGCTGTATGATGATAAACAACACTGAAATCGGAGCACCTTCAGCCGACCTTCATTTAGACTGGAGGAATTTATTGCTAACAGAACAAAAAAAAAACGGTAACCTCAGCGTCAAGTGATCGCCAAACGACAAATTGTCAGTGTCAAATTTTTTGACAAACAACAATATCAAGATCAAAGCGAAATTTTTTTAGAAAAAACCTCGAAAACAACACTAAACGATTGACAACGAATCCAGACTCGGAGTTGAAACGTCTCCATACACAGATAAGTATTACACAATATACAATACATTACTCATATACAGGAATACTGGTTGATCATTTTGTAGACATCTCTTTCTCTCAGAATAACTGTGAGGAAGAATCTCTGTACAGACAGCCAGTAATCCGGGCAATTTTACGAAATTGCCTTACTACACTTTGTTCTACATATACAATTTTAAAATACTTATCTCTTACAGGAAAAAATTTAGAGGAGAGAAAACCCAATGAACAGACAAAATAATCACATTTATTTGTAAGATTTTTTGAACCCACCTGTATAACTGTAATTTTCATTTCAACTGCGCACATTGCTTTCTTTTGAATTTCAATGCACGCACACACCCACACATACAACCGTATACCACCCTATAGAAAAGATCGCCTACATAACATAACATTTATTCTTTTCGATCTAATAATGGACTAATTCTGCCATTTCAAACACCCCGTAAAAGGACTTTTTGCATAAAGAAAGTGACTTCAAATGAATCAAAATGAAAAGCATTTCAAACACTCTGTACGATATACTTTTCTGATATATCTTGACATTTAAGCCAGATATTTATGATGAACATTTGACATTTATATTGATGTTTTTTAACCGACTTCCAAAAAGGAGAAGGTTATCAATTCGTCTACAACTTTTTTTAGTTTAACACGAGCGATTATTCAAAAACGGCTTTTGATTATTTAAACTACATTATATTAAGAAACATTACAGAAAGGTTTCCATATAATTGTCTATAACATGAGATTTAGGGTTTTCTAGAAATCAGAAAAAAAGTAAATACGGAACTAGATTTCAGCGATTTCTCTAAAACTGCTCACGCAATTTGAAAATTATAAATTGTATTAGGTATACAAAGATATGTTCCAGCTGCTTGATTCCGTACATTTTTCTATAACGTAAAACATACCATTTTTCTGAAAATATATGCACAAAAACTGTAAACATCATGGTAAATGTCAAATTTTTATCATAAATATCTAGTTTAAATGTCAAGATATGCCATGAAAGTATATAGTACAGGGTGTTTGTAATGATTTTCATTTTGATGCTATTGAAGTCAGTTTATTTTAGAAACGAAGTTAAGTTACCGTCGCGTGAAATTACAGAAAATATTCCATTAGCTTATTAATACGAAAATTTGTTTTTCCGGCGATCTCTTCTGTGTGGAATACGGTTGAAGGTGTGGGGGCATGTTATATTAGGTGGTACATAAGCGGTTGCATAGAGTGATGGTTGAAATATAAGTTGCAATTGAATTAGTTATACAGAGTGGTTCTAAAAATATTGTATTGGGTGGCATATAACTAGTTGCATAAGCAAGATGGTTGAGATAAGAGTGGAGCAAAACTATAGTTATACAGTGATGGACAAATGTGTGGAACCAAGTAAATATCTCTGGAGTTATTAGATATATCAAAATGAAATTTGGATGGTGGATACTGCAGTAGATTGCTTATTTGTTTCCAAAATTTTTTTACAATTTTGAACTTCCTGTTTTACCGGAAGTAATGTTGATTTTAAAATTTGCAATGAAACACCCTGTATAGTATTTTAGTTTCTGATGAAACATTTTATTGCTAAATCAAAAATATCGGGTTTGATATTGTTTACTTCAATACCTACCGAGATATTAACAGAAAATTAACTAAGGAAAGGATTAATTCGATGGTAGCTAAATTCGGTTCAGATTTCATTTACGCCCGATATAAACAAACCGCTCGGTAAGGATTTGTATTTCTATTGGCCAATCGGTGGCATTATACCGTCACAGCCAACAGCACTGCTTGTTCCATAGTTGAATACACGTGCGTTTGTTTAAATCAGGTGTAAATTAAATCTGATTCAAGTTTAGTAGTTCATGAAATTCATTGCAGAAGTGACAGTAGTTGTCAAAATAAGTTAATAGTTTATTTTTATTTGAACGTAATAAGATTGGATTGTTTTAATTTGATTGTAAAATGGCCGAATTAAGTGAAAGAGAAAGAATAGAAATATTATTAATGATTGGGTATGGGGAGAGGAGAAGGACGCATCAAGAAGTTTGTGACCTTTATAACATTGTGCATCCGAATACACAAATATCCCGTTCAGTAGTGACGAAAACTTTGCAAAGGTACGACACAAGTGGAAAAGTTAGCAATTTACCAAAAAGCGGACGGTTAGAAAGTGCAACTAATGAAGGTGTAGCTCAAAATGTTGCTATATCTTTGGAAGAAAATCCTCACTTATCCACTACCGACCTCGCCAATATGCATGGAATTAGCCGTCGTTCAGTAGGAAGGGTATTAAGGCGAGAAAAATATCATCCATACAAAATTCGCCTCGTTCAAGAACTCTCCGAAGACGATTTCGACAAACGTTTGCAATTTTGTGTAACGATGATGGATATTTGTAACTGTGATAATATTTTTTTTTCAGACGAGGCTACATTTTGTTTAAATGGTACGGTTAATCGACATAACTGCCGCTACTGGTCGCAAAGTAATCCTAATTGGGTACAGGAGGCTCATACACAACATCCCCAAGAATTGAACCTTTGGGCCGGCATTTATAACAACTGAATCGTGGGACCCTTCTTCCTACAAGAAACTTTAAACGGAGATAGGCATTTACAGCTTTTGGAGACACAAGTTATTCCGGTATTGGAGGTAAATGGACAATTACCAAATAATATCTGGTTTTAGCAGGATGGAGCACCACCCCATTACGCTCGCATTGTTCGAGATTATTTAGATAGGACATTTCATCACAGTACTTATGAATGGCCTGCACGAAGTCCCGACCTTAATTCACTAGACTATTTTCTGTGGGGTTACTTAAAGTCTAAGGTTTATGTTGATAGACCAAATAATTTGCAAGAATTAGCTGCAAGAGTAACTCAAGACATCCAGAGAATTACACGAGAAGTAATAGCTAATGTTACTAGAGAATTTAAAAACCGACTTGCTTATTCTCAAGAAGTAAACGGTGCTCAGTTTGAACATCTAATACATTAGGTTTAGTTAAGTTAAGTTTCAATGTTTTGAAAATCACTTAGATTTAGTTAATAATTATGATTATGTATTTCTTTAATGGATATTAGATTTTTCCTTTCCTTAATTACTTTTCTGTTAATATCTCGGTAGGTATTGAAGTAAACAATATCAAACCCGATATTTTTGTATTCGCTATAAAATGTTTCATTAGAAACTAAAATACTATACAGGGTGTTTCATTGCAAATGCTAAAATCGACATTACTTCCGGTAAAACAGGAAATTCAAAATTGTAAAAAAATTTGGAAACAAATAGACAATCTACTGCAGTATCCTCCTTCCAAATTTCATTTTGATATCTCTAATAATTCCATATTTGCTTGGTTCCACACATTTGCCCATCACTGTATACGGTGGATATTTGCGTTATAAGACGGAGAATAGTTACAGTTATACAGAAGGCATTAAACATTTTCAGACAACAATCGTTTCGAAACAACAATTTTTTGTTGTTTCTTGAGTTGTTCAAAGGAACATAACAAACAAACTCACCTTTTCATTTTTAATATTTGTTAGGATTTTACATCTATGGCTACATGTAAACGTCAACGGTTCTTGGGACAAACACGAAAACAAATTCTCATACAATCTGCACACTTTTACGTGAAAGGTTTATCAAATCCGATGAACCCTTTTAGAAAGTTACAAGTATCGCGTTACTTGGAAAACAACGTTTTGAGGGGGCGCGTGCCATCCACAACCGTCCGTGAGACTTTTGTCTAGTAACACCTTGTCATTTGGAATTCTATTAACGTATTATTGTTGTGCGTGGCCGATGGTTACAGAAATTCATTGTATTCTTATTTAACAATTACGTAACAGCATAATAAAATTATCTTTTGAAGGAAAAAGGGGTGGTTATCGCCACATTTTGTCATTCTAAATGCAGTGGAGGTTCAATAGTACAAACAAGGACTTGATACTTTTGACCTGAATCGTATGTATTCGTAGTGTGGATAAATACAGTAGAATTTTTTTCTCTATAAGTATACTGACACTGACAAATAATTTACAACACCCAGTAGGAGATAATCACATTCAATATTGTTTTGTTCTCTGCCCCACTGTTGCCGTCGATGCGCACTGGTCAGAGGTAGCACAAGATGGGGTCGATCATACTTTCAGATTGGTCTAACATTTTTTTCTACGATGTCAACGGTACCTAATGTTAAATTTTATTAGGAAATCTAAAAAAAACTTCTTTTTAACCGACTTCCAAAAAGGAGGAGGTTATCAATTCGTCGCGTATTTTTTTTACGCTTTTTTTGTATGTATGTTACCTGATTTCTTCTCCTGTGGTGCACCGTTTTGAATGAATATGGTCTTGTTTAATAGAGTATATATCCGGATTGGTGAAACTTCAAATTTTGGAAAATAATTCTATTGGTAAAGTGATGAAATTTGTGAATGAAAACATGCGTGCATGGAAATCGACCAATATCCATAACATTTTAGTCGATTTTTCGATAACTCCTTATTGATGTGTATAGTTTTTTAACGTTTAATCTATTAAGGAATGTCTCTAGGTGATCTCATATACTTTTCTACGACGTGCAACTTGCAGTTTTGCAGAAAATCGCCGAAAATTCCAAAATTCTTATCAAAAGTTTCATCGAAATGACATAACAGACATTTCATCATAAATATTTTAATTCCAACGTAATAGTGCGGTAATTTTAGGCATTGGAAGTTTTAATTGCGAATTTGAAAATTTTCTATGTACATCTCAAGCATATAGGTAGTAAAGCATAGTGTTTTCGGTTCCTTAAATCAATGAGTACCAATTTCGTTTTGTTTGTATATCAGGCAAATACCTATTTAAATGCAATTTTTTCCATTTTGCGAAGACGGTTGTCACATTCTCCCGGCCTAATAGAAAATTCAGTGACATGTCAAACTGTAAACTGCTATTTGGTGCGTTTATAGACAGGGTGTTTAGTTATAGCAAACAAAATCACAAAGTAAAGTGATCAAAGGAGTTGCATTTATATGAAGATTAAAATATAGGACGGACTAGAATGATAGTGGTCCGTAGGCAGCCGTATATACAGGATGGTTGGAATATAGGGTGGACTGGAGATTTGGTGGTATGAAAATGTTGGAAAAAATGTGAAATTAAAATTATATAGGGTGATTAAAAAACTGTTATATGACGTGGACATAAGCAAATCACATACAGGATGGTTGAAATATATGCTGGAGTTGAATTATATTTATACAGTGTGATAAAAAATTATTTATTTTATAGCCCATAGAAGTTGCATAAAGTTTGGAGAGGAATTAATATTACACAGGGCGATAATATAAAATGTTAAAAATGAAATAATTTATGGGGTAGCCCTCAAGGAGTTATATACTATGGTTGAAATATAGGACGGATTTGACTCCGTAAATATGGGATGCATTTTACTCCGTCCTATAGTTTACAGAAGGGAGCTAACAAATTTATTCTTGGTATTGGGCAGTCGTATGTACAGGATGGTTGGTACATAGGTTGGAGTGGAATTATCTATAATTATACAGGGTTGTCAAAAAAAGTTGAAAAAAAGGTTACATGGCGTAGTCCATAAGGCATAAATATATTTTGGGCTTACTAAGTCAACGCGTACTAGTACATTTTGTTAGTAAAGATTTACGTGCCAATTTAAATGAGAAAGTATCATTGTGTAATGTTGAGGCTTTCGATGTTACCTGGTTCTGTCTATTAAGGTTATACATACAAAATAAAGAATGAAAACTACTTGAGTTCAAAAAAACTAAAAAGTTTTATATTTAAAAAATATATAACCGACTTTTACCTATAACTAGAAAGCTAAAATAATTATAACAAAATACAACTCTAGCAAATAAATAACACATTCAATGTTGTTTGGTACCTACCCAGGAAGTAAAAAATGTAAACATTAAAAGGTGTTCATTCTGTACAAATTAATTACCTACCAATCTAGTATATTTTTGAAGTCGGTGCCAAGCAACAATCAAGTTTGATGAAGTAGTAGATAATTACGCAATGAAGGATTTTAGATTTGCTTGGCACCGACTTCAAAAATATACTAGATTGGTAGGTAATTAATTTGTACAGAATGAACACCTTTTAATGTTTACATTTTTTACTTCCTGGGTAGGTACCAAACAACATTGAATGTGTTATTTATTTGCTAGAGTTGTATTTTGTTATAATTATTTTTAGCTTTTTAGTTATAGGTAGAAGTCGGTTATATATTTTTTAAAAAATGTTTTATTGTTGATAAAATTTGGCGAAGAAGTTGGTATTAATAGAGCGCCTTTAACGTAATTTGAATTTCAATTTGAAACTAACTGAAAGTAAGGTGACAGTAAATTTGAATAAACAAATTAAACCATTTAAAAAAAGATGGAGGCTCTCCATTCCTCTATCTATACAGAGTGTATATTTAAGTTGTAAATATATGGAAAAGTTTCATTTATCTATTGTTAATAGAAAATATAACTCCACATAAAAAGTTCTACAAAGTCTGAAACCTATAATGAAATTATCATATGTTCTTTTCTAAATTTTTTGTCAATTTTGCTTTACAGTAAAATATAGAGGCTGATAAAGTGTTAAATGAATGTAATTATGGTTATTCGAATTCTAGGATTGACTAATTGAAAATAGGTTGGAACTGGAAGTAAACTGGTTCCTTTATTTAGTTAATTTTGGACAGTACTTTCTGAGGAAATGGCTGTGATTCTTTCTTTGACTGTCGGAAACTGCTTGCCTCCTGGGTTTGGACAAGTTCATAATAGTCTCTACATATAGAGCACGCCGCAGAACTTTTGCTGCAGTTTTTATGGTAGAGAGAAGTTTTTGCTGTTCACTTTTCAGAGCTTGTCGGTAAATCTGTTGAAAATTATTTGCTAGTTTCATCAATCGCAGTCTTCATGCTTCGCGTTGTTGCCATAAATAATTTGAAATTTTAAAATCCTCTGAATCCCACTTTTGACACCACTGTTTCATATAATCATATTTCATAATATGAGAATACTTATACCTACTTAACTGATCTAATCTGGCGAGTATGAGCGAATTAAAGGAAAAACTAACAAATTTTGATCTGTTCCTTACAAATATTGTCAAGAAATAACGGTATTAACTTTGGTGTTTAATTTAAATTAATGAAATTGTACTGAATCTGGACATATATTGCAGTTTAAGGTGTACTAATATGAAAGGACATATGTATTGTAATGATTTATACTGCATCTTCATAGTTACTTATGAGTTGGTTTCTTGCATTTTCTTCTAGGAAATTGAAATCGTTATTGTGAAATATCTGAATAACAGTAAAGTATTCTGGAAAAACTAAAGTTTAAACATATTATATTTAATATATTATTTAGTATGCTGTTAATATTTTTAAATGTATTTGACATTTTTCATACAGATAATTTTTAATACATCTTTAAATATATGTATGTAAAAGCTGAAAAAGTATATCAATTATTTTTAGATAAGTAAGCTATTAGATACTATTTTCTGTCCTTATATTTTATCTTATAGATATTTTATTTTCCATTATATGGCTCTATTTCTGCAGAATCCTGCCTTTAAAAGAGGACTTTTGTCTAAAATTAACATATTGACATTTTAAAGATGTGTATTTTATTAAAAATCTATATATAAGTATGCAAATGTCAAAGAGTTCGGTACCATTTTCCTCTGTTTGAGTATTTTAGTTGCTAATTGACGGTATTTAGTGTTCTTAATAAAATTTTTTGGCACAAACTGCAAAAATTTTCTGTTAATAATTGTTATTGGCACCATCTATTCTATAATAGCTGAACTAGCACCATTAATCTTTCCACCTCTAGAGAAAAATTTTTTTCACATATTTTCAAGTAATTCAAAACCACGCGTTTTATAAATTCTTCATTTTTATTGACCTTACTAACTTTTCGAGATTTTTCAATACATTGAACGCAAGTTGTTTCTAGTCGAGAACCTTCATCAGTTGCGCTCCCCTCAATTGATTGAATTCTCGAATAATAATTTATGTATATAGTACATATAACTGAATTTACAGTAGGGCCTGGGTAATTCGGAGAGGCAAAAACAAGGCCCTTTCCAGATTATCGAGGCGACCGGATTAAAGTATGCCACATTAAATGTTAATAAAACACATGTTTAACCTTAGTTTCTTTAATCAATTTTTAAATTATGTATAGCATAAAGACAAAATGTACATGTTCAAAATTACAACTATGTATGTAAGGAAATCAGTAAGTTAAAATAAAACATTAGTTAATTCTTCTTGAAAAAGTCTGTAATACTCTTCTGTTAATAATTTTCGCACTTCATTTCGAAAGCCCGGTCTCTAAGTCGACGGAGAAACATAACTTCGTGGCTATCAAATTCGTTATTTTCAGCCCATTTTAAAGCAGTGTTTAAAGCTCCTACTGCCTCTGAATTATCAACTTTTGTGATTTTTAGAATTTCAACGCTATTGTCCTCATCTTGCTCATCGTCCTCACACATAGCCGCTCGCACAATCTCCTCATCAGTTAACACTTCATATCTTTGTAACTCGCTTTCGGCACCACCAGCAGCCCATTCTTGAGCTTCTGCCTCACTTATTTGAGGATCATTGGGTCCCCTCAACCTGTTAAAAAGCTGGGCTAAACTGGGAACATCATCTTCTGGTTCGTCATTATCAGTGAGAAATTCAGGGTGCAAATTCTTCCATGATTTGTTAATAAGCGATGTCTTAACATTGGCCAAGCAATTAGCCAAAAGAAAAACTGTGTCCTTTAAAGTTATCTATTTTAATGAGTCCATGAGGTTTTCAGAACATAATGCAAGACCAATTACCAAAAGTGATTTGCGGTAATTTAACTTCACATTTTGTATAACGTTCTGATCCATTGGTTGTATACACGCCGTGGTGTTAGGTGGCAGGAACATTGCAAAAATGTGGCCGTCTTCAGAGACAAGTTCATCTGCTGATGGATGCCCAGGATAATTATCCAACAATAACAGTGCCTGAGGAGGCAAATTAACAGACAAAAGATGGCGGCGGACCGCGGGAACGAATTCCGTTTTAAACCACTCAAGAAACAAGTCTTTCGTAACCCAATCATTTTTTTGTGCACGATAACAAACAGGAAGACGTGTTGATTTAAATGCCCGTGGGTTTTTTGATTTTCCGACAACAAGCAATTAAAGTTTATGAGTTCCAGCCGCATTTGCACAAGGCATGAATGTCACTCTCATCTTCATCATTTTCCTTCCGGAAGCCGACTGCTCATTGCCAGAGGCTAATGTATGATCTGGCAATAATCGCCAGTACAAACCAGATTCGTCAGCATTGTAAACCTGTTCCGCTGTTAATTTTTTTTCTCTAATAACTTTCTGTAACTCTAGTTGGAATGGTCCGATAGCGGCTTCATCATTTGACAGTTTTTCACCGTCCATTTTTAAACGTCTTATTCCGTGGCGTTTTTTAAATTTGTCTAACCATCCCCGACTTGCCTTAAATCCGATATTGGAGTTTGTAATCGGGCGATGAAAAATTCGAGCTTTCTCACAAATCATATCACCACCTACAGGAACATGCAATCGCCTTTGTTGCAAAAACCAAGTAAACAAAGCATCTTCTAAAACAGGATTTTCCGATTTCTTCAGTGTTTTTCGTACACCGGGGCCACGTTCTGTTAGGCTAACAAACTTCAAGAGTTTGTCTTTGTTTTTCTTTATGTCGCCTACAGTTGACCTGCCTATACCAAACTTTCGAGCAATGAAAGGGTAGCTGTCACCCTTATCTAACATTTCTATAATCCGCAATTTGTCTTTTATTGTTAATGTCGAATGTTTACGTGGCGGCGCCATGATGTTAGCGAGCACCCTTAATTGACACTACGTATTACATGAAAAGCGATAAAGCGATAAACAAAAGACTGACGGCGCATTGGCTCATGACATCCCATTGCCCGGCCGGATTACAGCGATCACCGAACAAGCGGGAGTCCGAGGCCCTACTGTATTTCTTTTATCGCAAAATGTATTCCGACATCCAGGAGTTTCAGGAAAATCTAGCTCACAAAGACTCCAAATCGGAAGTCGCACTGTGTGTAACGTCGTTTACCTGTGATTCCCAGGATAGAAATCACACGAAAAAAATTCGTAGGTTTACTGAAAGAAAATACGGTACTAACTTTTTACACACAATATTAATTTTTAACAATGATTTTGGTTGAATTTCTACCACTGGGCGAACGCTAGTCGGTCTAAATGTATGTTAGCTGTAGTTGTAATCTTCCCTTGTAGCTTCGGTAGTAATAAATCTATACCTATTCTTCAAATTAACTTTCAGATATCCAACTGAAATCAAATTCATCGATTATTTTTGAGAACCGAGATTATGGCAGAGTGTCTAAAAATGTTGAATTGGACATACACTGTACACCAGAAGCCTTTAGTTTTACCTATAGTTCGAAAACAACAAATACATTGAATTCTATCCTGCTAACGCAGCATCTGCATCTTAGCAATAACTTTCCACCAGATTACCCCATTATCTCCACCGTGTAGATAAATCGAACCTCTTTATCAACGTTGTACATATAATGCAACATTTAAATTTAGTTTGGACACATAAGTATCCTGTTGGGTGGGTACAATTAACATACACCACTAAAAAAGTGTACATTTATAGCGCGACGTCATTCTATTCAATGCACTTAGCTCGGCTTTAATTTTATGACTCGATAAATTTTATAGATCAAGTCTGTGGCTGTCATTTTGTTGACGGGAGACGTAGTAGCACTTCTCAGCATGCGAAAAATATTCCTTTGAATGTATTTCATTGAGTCGGTTACTCGGCATTATATTATAGACGTAACAGATCGAACATAAATATAAATGTAATAATTTTTATTCCTTTTCAGAGTCGTAGATCGTAAAATTTTATTACGGAAGGGTATTTTTGGAATTGTGATCGCGAAATGTCATAATAAACAACGATAAAATCAAGTTGGCTGATAATAGAGGTGTTTACGATGGTAATGATGCCAGTAGTTATCCAGTTGACATTTTTGCATATTCGGAATATTTTCTAAATGTATTGGCAAATATTAGTTTAGGTGGCATTTTATAGATACAACAGTTTATCATCAGGACAGGTAATTCTTAAAAAAATTGTGTGAAACTATATGAGACATATGTAAATAAAAGATGGAAACGTCTTAATTTACCTGTGGCAGCTTTGGTGAACCGAGAGTGTCGCTTTAAATGTGGCTCTAGTCTAGATGCCATACAGTGTGGAACATGGGCGGATCCAAGGGGGGGGGGCGATGCGGGCGATCGCCCCCACCGAGAGCCTCAAGTTAGTAAATGTAATATTAAAACGAGGTAATGTTAACTCCAATAGCCTAGAAGAAGGTCACTTCTATGGGTTTAAACGACATAACAACTATTTTAATGTAATAATCCCAGAAATATGTGAATAAATTTTAAACGAGGACAAAAGACCAATACCAACTTTCTTTTTTTATACTGTTTCGGAAATTTGGTAATTTTCGACCAAGATTTTCTTGGGAATAATACCACATCAGATTTGGAACCCCTGTGTGAGTTCAAACTTGTGTATATTTTAAAACTTTATTTGTGTTCAAACGTAATTCTTAATTTAATTCAAAATCCTAATGTCTGTATAGCTACAATTGATTTCGACATTTATTAAAATCCTCATTATATAATTCCATCTCATTATATATTTCCACCACCCTTTTTCACTGCTCATGGATATAAATTTATATTCTGTAAGCCACTCTATGAGCCACCGTATTTACTCTTTTTGTTTGTGAAATTTTTAACTATCTTCTGGAACTATAATTCTACTCCGACCTATATTTTAATCATCATATATATGGAACTCTTCGTGGGCTACTGTCTAAATAATTTCCTTTTCTAACATTTTTTATTTGTATATCTATAATTTATCTCACCCTATATTTCATCTTCCCTATATATTCAACAGCTTATGGCTTACGAAATCTTTTTCCATTTCCGCCACCCTGAGTATGCATCTCTGTATAATGTTTTTTGCACCACCCTGTATAACTGTAATTCTACTGCACCTTCTATTCCAAGAACCCTGTAAAGTCAACCGCTAATGGGCTTCCCTATATAATTATTTTATTAGTCATAATTGCACTCTACTCTATATTTCAAACACCCTATATATGCAACTGCTTATGTGCCACCCACGAAAAATAAGATTTCTAACATATCTGGAATCGCCCTGTATAATTATAATATACAACGATTACTTTACCACTAAACAATAACAACGCTTGCATGCCACTTCTAGAAGTACCTGCTCTAAGTATATAACAGCATTGGTCCCTCTATATATAATTACTCAATGTTTTGAGTCTGGCGGCGGTGGCACATTCAGTTGTTTGGCGTTGAAATTATGGACGTAAATAATGAATTATTCTAAAATTTTATTTTTTTTAGATTTATGCGATCTATGCCCAAAAATCAATTTTTTTTTAACTTTAGTCATCGACACTTGCTTTTCATAATTTTCTGAAAAGTTTAATTTTTTTCGATTTATCGACTGATAGAAATTAAAGCTCACGGGACCCGGCAAATGAACAGACAAATATAATATTCGATTATTTCGACACATGTCCAGGCTAAAAAACGAACGTCTATTTGCGACAAAGTAATGAAATTCGGGCAGTGCAATATGCACCAAATATAATAAAAATATCATTAATTTAGTTTACCTACCCCACCCTGGGGGGGGGGGTTGGGGGCAACTATCTCCAAAAATCAAGATTATTTTTTTAACGGATATCGAATTCTACACATTTTTCTACGCCTGACGCTTAATTTTCATAATTTTCTGAAATTTAAAATTTTTTTTAACCGAAAAAATGAATTTTTGTAAATAATTTAAGAACTGTTCGTCCGACATGAAAATCGTTCATAGGATAATTGATGTTCACTTTATGCTCTACAAACATGTAATTTACAATTTTTCTACTTTTTGTGTCAGTATAATGGTTTGGGGAGGTATTTATGAGAGAGATACGCTGAACTCGTGGAAGTTATTGGACGAATGACTAGTGACTGGTATATTAAAAATATCCTCCAAAATCATGTTTTGCCATAAGTGGATACGACAGGTTCATACTTACGCACGATAACGCTCCACCACACGCAGCTGGAATAGTGACTAATTACCTTGATGAAGTCCAGATTCACAGATTAGATTGGCCACCATATAGTCCAGACTTAAATCCCATTTAGTATTTGTTGGATGAGCTAAAACGTCGTATACAATGAAGAAATGGTGTTCCAATGCACTAGAGGAGCTTTGATTTGCGATTCAACACGAATGGAACGCAATTCCTCAAAAATAAATTCAAACCCTATTTAGTAGCATGCCGAAATAGATGCAAGCAGTAATTAATTACAGCCTAGGCGGGAATACTCCTTATTAGCTATGCCCATGTATGTCATCTTAAAGGTTTTATTTACCTCTTTATCAAGTTGAAAGTATTTATCCTTCATTTCCATAACATTTAGCATTCTTTTTTTTACAATTTTCTGTCAATAATAATTTAATATTCCTTATTTAAAATGTGTAAAATAAAATATTCTTTCTTTATATATTATTTAATGAATGAACCAATGTTATAAATTAATATTAGCATTCTGCACTGAAGGTCGTCAGTAGTTACTAAACAAAACAAAAATGAAGAAAATCGGTTGAGAAACAGAGGAGAAAATGGTACCTAATCGTTTTGTCTTTGCCTATTTATATATAGATTACAAAAATTAACATTAAAAAAATAAAATTATTTTATTTCACAAATTCCCTACATTACACTAAAAATCTAATAAGTAATACTGATTATTTCTTAATAATATAAAAAAAAACATAAAATGATTAATGTCAATGTAGGAATTCCAGGATCCTAGACTGAGCCGAACCTGATGGTTCTTTGAAATCAACGACTGCCTGCATCACGGATTATATCAGTCTTAAATACAAAATATCAGTGCCATATGCAAAATTAAGTCGGAGGGAGGTATTCTAATCTAAATTGCAAGTATTCCTAATTGCTGTGAAATATTATAAGGGTATCCGTATATTGTATATACGGAACCCTAAAAATATTCAATACATTACTTATATACAAGAATACTGGTTGATCATCTTGTAGACATATCTTTCTCTCAGAATAACTGCGAGGAAGAATTTCTGTACGGACAGCCGGTAATCCGGGCAATTTTACGAAATTGCGTTACTACACATATACAATTTTCAAATACTTATCTGTTGCAGGAAAAAATGGAAAATACTTAGAAACAAATAAAATACTGCCATCTAAAGAGCAGAACATAACAAGAATTAACACAAACACCTAATAAGTGAAACTTCGCAATAATAACGTTTATCAAAAAAATTCCTATTGGCGCGTGTCGTATGTTTCCTGATAATAACGGACGCACGACGACTTGTTCAACATAAATATCATAACGTTGATAAGGTTATCAATCATTTTCCAAAGAAGGCACTAACAACAGAATCAGCCAATGAGCGCGTGGCAAGCAACCGTTAAACTTAAATAGCACACGTTACCTATTAATCCTCCTATTATTCAATGAAAAAAATACAAAAAGAATTATAAAAAAGTAACACACTCCACAACGTAACTAAGTACCTTCTCTTATCACCTGTACCCTCATGGTGAGTCGCGTACTCGGCACACGCCTGCAATTTTGCTACGACTATCATTATAAATGTACTTATCTTTCTTTCTAATATGCTCCAATGGTCGGAACTCCACATAGAAAGGTGTACCGAGGTACGAACGACAGCGGATTGCGAGTACTTTATACGAGGAAGAATCAAAAAAGTTTACATCTCTCTATAGCGTCATTTTTTGGGAGAAAATTTAACAGGAATTCGTTTGTCTTCTAAACGTTGTTTGTGGCATATTCTTGATTACTTTTATGTAAAAGTAATCAAGAATATGCCACAAACGACGTTTAGAAGACAATTAGAAACCAGCTATGGGACTGTAGTGACTAAAGTGTTTAGAGATTTAGAAGGTTTATTTAAGAAGCTTGCCCGAACCAAAAATAGCCTGACATTCTTGTGCAGATGTCGTGAGATGGGGATTATTCCTAAAGGTTTAAGATTTCGTCAACCCTACATCGGTGGGAGAATTCAGAGAATATTGGAGCGAGCAAGTTTCGCAGCCATTAGAGACAGGATAAATTTTCATCGATATAATAAATTTAAGTTTGAACGTCATGTTGGGTATGTACACAGCTTCATTTCTTGTCGAATGTCAGAGAATGAGTTTAATAGAATTAAAAACAGCACTCTTAATAGCTACAATAAAGAATTCCTTTCACAAAAACAAAGACATTTACATAAATTTAACCAACTTCTTTTAAATAGAAACATAACAATAAATAACAAACATGAAAAAAACTTTACTGCAACAAAAACTCTCATAAATCTTTCACATAAAAAGCTAAATGCTACTGAAACTTCAGTATTACAAAAAGGATGTAACTTTGCAGTTACTCCAAAAACAATTCCTAAATTTGATATAATAAGTGCTATAGAACAAACTGCAAATAAACTAAATTCTAGTGATGCTCAAGAATATAGAATAAGAGCAAAAATTGAACTCGAAAAACCTGTAAATGTTAAAAATAACCTTACTAATAATGAATTATGTGCGATTACAAATTTAAAAAATGACAATTCTATAAAAATTTTACCTGCTGACAAAGGCAATGCAACAGTAATTTTAAATAAAACTGATTACGATGACAAAATTCAAAATATAATAAACCAAGGACATTACACTAAACTAACAAAAGATCCAACAAGCTCAATAGAAAACAAAATATACCGTTTACTGTACAACCGCAAACATGAATTCACAGAACAAGAACGTAAAGCACTCACTCCACACTATACTAAACCACCACATTTCTATGGGTTACCAAAAATTCATAAACCTAATATTCCTTTAAGACCAGTTGTCAGTTCTATAAATTCTCCTTTCAAATTTTCTTTTAAACATTATTCGTCCTCTTACAGGAAGTTCTGTTTCTCATCTAAAAAACAGTGCACATTTCTTGGAAAAACTGTCTCATATAGAATACAAAAATACTTTTACAATAGCAAGTTTTGATATAGTAAATCTTTATAACAATGTTCCTGTTTCCAAAACACTTAAGTAAGCATTAAGTAACATATTTATGTAAAACTTTGAACAACAAGTAATTTTATCAAAAGAAAATTAACCTTTAATTTGGTGGCGTTACGTTGACGACATTTTCGTAATTCGGGAACACAATCTTGAAGAACTAGATAAATTATTAAATGACATAAATAACAAAGAGCCAACTATCAAATTTACCCTAGAAATTGAAGAAAATGACAAACTATCTTTCCTAGACATATTAATAACAAAAACAGAATCTTCATTCGAAACTGAAGTTTATAGAAAACCAACTCATACAAACAGATACCTAAATTTCAATTCAAATCATCCGAATACAGTAAAGAAAGGTGTCATTAAGTCATTATATGATAGAGCAAAGACGAACTGTTCTGATGATAATAAATTCAACAAAGAAAAAATAATTATAAAGAATGTTCTCACTGGAAACAATTACCCCACAAAATTTATCAACAAAGAGTTAAACAGACTTGAACAGAAAACAAACCTTCCGAATCAACCCAGAACTTCTCTTAACACTACTATTACTCAAGACAACAACATTACAGTTACAACTATACCATATATACAAGGTCTGTCAGAAAGATTGAAAAGAGTGGGCAACAGATTTAATGTTAAAACAACATTCCAAACAAGAAATACACTGAAATCTTTAATATCTAAAACAACACCAACAAACAAAACCCAGAACTCAAAAAACTGCATATATAAGATTCCTTGCGAATGCAATAAATTTTATATTGGAGATACATCGAGACCATTAAACGTACGAATAAATGAACACAAGAATTACATAAAGAAACGACAATTTGAAAAATCAAAAATTTGTGAACATGTTTGGGACCTAGGCTATAAAATACAATTTAACAATTCAACTATACTTCACAAAGAACAACATAACACAAAACGAAAAATAAAAGAGTCTCCCTTAATTCTTTTGAATGAAGATTGTATCGCTTCTACTTCTGTAGAATTTAATCGTATCTGGTTACCGACAATTAAGGTAGAAATTATTAATGGTAACCTCCATTTGAACAACCCAATATCGGGATAGTTCATAAGGTGTTTCCTAGGTTTTCCCTTATGACGTTAATGGGATCATTGAAAAAATAGAATTCTTTGATCGCATTTTTGGCGAATGCGCTCTCTTATAACAAAGTCGTACCTAGGAACGCCACTTATAAATTCTAAAGAAAACTCTTTCAAATTCTTCTAATTTGAAAGCTGGTTAACTATAATTCATGATCTTTAGAATTTTTTGTGCTACCTGTATATCTGAAAACAACAAATTTTCTAATGTCAATTTAAATGTCATAAATCAAATTTTCATTTTGCAATCTACATCAATAAATATAAAGCCATTGACAACGAAGTCAGAATAGACTTTGAAACGTTTGGTATTCCTGCAATATACGTCGTTTTATTTCTATTGTGGTGTTATTGCCCAAAAAAACATAAAAGTAATCAGGAATTCGTTTATACCAACACTTCAGTAACAGATTCTAGAGAATAATTTAGGTCAGGAACAAATTCGTAGTAAATGTTTAAATAATGAAAATCTCAAAAGTACGATTTTTGAAGCCAAAGCTTCTTAAGGGAAGCCAATACTAACACATACGAAAATAGATGAATATGGTAATGAATTGCAAAAATTGAAATTGAAAATATATAAAACATTTTAAAAAAAATATATAACCGACTTCCACCTATAACTAAAAAGCTAAAAATAATTATAACAAAATACAACTCTAGCAAATAAATAACACATTCAATGTTGTTAGGTACCTACCCAGGAAGTAAAAAATGTAAACATTAAAAGGTGCTCATTCAGAACAAATTAATTACCTACCAATCTAGTGTATTTTTGAAGTCGGTGCCAAGCAACAATCAAGTTTGATGAATTAGTAGATAAGTACGCAGTGAAGGATTTTAGATTTGCTTGGCACCGACTTCAAAAATATACTAGATTGGTAGGTAATTCATTTGTACAGAATGAGCACCTTTTAATGTTTATATTTTTTACTTCCTGGGTAGGTACCTAACAACATTGAATGTGTTATTTATTTGCTAGAGTTGTATTTTGTTATAATTATTTTTAGCTTTTTAGTTATAGGTAGAAGTCGGTTATATTTTTTTAAAAATGCTTTATTTTCATCTTTTTTATAATTGTTTTCATTCTTTATTTTTTATTTTGTATGTATAACCTTAATAGACAGAATCAGGTAACATCGACATTACAAATGATTTAAAGACGCCATTACATCTCGGATTTTCAAATTTAACGAAATGCATCAAATGCATGAAGAAGTGTTCGAGAAAACATTCAATTGTGGGAAGCGCAACTGATGAAGGTTCCCGACCAGAAACAATATATATTATATTTATATATAATACATATTGTCTTGCGTACAAAGGAATGACACCTCGAAGAGAGTATTACAAATGATACTTTCTCATTTAAATTGACAGGTAATCTTTACGAACAAAATGTACTAGTACTCGTTGACTTAATAAGCCCAAAATATATTTATGCCTTATGGACTACGCCATGTAAGTTTTTTCAACTTTTTTTGCATCCCTGTATAACTATATATAATTCCACTCCAACCTATGTACCAACCATCCTGTACATACGACTGCCCACGGACAATTATAAATTTGTTAGCTGCCTTCTATAGAGGAGTAGAATCCATCCCATATTTACGGAATCAAATCCGTCCTATATTTCAACTATAGTATATAACTCCTTGTGGGCTACCCCATAAATTATTAAATTATTTCATTTTTAACATTTTATATTATCGTTCTGTGTAAAATTAATTCCTCTCCACACTTTATGCCACTTCTTATGAGCTATAGAAGAAATAATTTTTTAATCACACTGTATAAATATAATTCAACTGCAGCATATATTTCAACCATCCTGTATATGATTTGCTTATGTCCACATTATATAACAGTTTTTTAATCACCCTATATAATTTTAATTTCACATTTTTGTCAATATTTTTATACCACCAAACGTCCAGTCCACCCTATATTCCAACCATCCTGTATATACGGCTGCCTACGGACCACTATCATTCTAGTCCGTCCTATATTTCAATCTTCATATAATTGCAACTCCTTCTATCACTTTTCTTTGTGATTTTGTTTGCTATAACTAAACACCCTGTCTATAAATGTACCAAATAGCAGTTTAAAGTTTGACATGTGTTGTCACTGAATTTTCTATTAGGCCGGGAGAATGTGAAAACCAAAAGCACCGTCTTCGCAAAATGGAAAAATTTGCATTTAAATAGGTATTTGCCTGGTATACAAACAAAACGAGCTTGGTACTTATTGATTTAAGGAGCCGAAAATACTATGCTTTACTACCTATATGCTTGAGATGTACAAAGAAAATTTCCAAATTCGCAATTAAAACTTCTAGTGCCTAAAATTTCCGCACTATTACGTTGGAAATAAAATATTTATGAGGAAATGTCCGTTATGTCATTTCGATGAAATTTTTGATAAGGATCTTCCTTAATAGATTAAACGTTAAACAACGATACACATCCATAAGGAGTTACCGAAAAATCGACTAAAATATTAGGGATATTGGTCGATTTTCATGCACCCATGTGTTCATTCACAAATTTTATCACTTTACCAATAGAATTCTTTTCCAAAATTTGAAGTTTCACCAATCCGAATATATACTCTATTAAACAAGACCATATTTATTCAAAACGGTGCACAACAGGAGAAGAAATCGGGTAACATACATACAAAAAAAAAACAGCGAAAAAATACGCGACGAATTGATAATCTCCTCCTTTTTGGAAGTCGGTTAAAAAAATACGTGACGAATTGATAACCTCCTCCTTTTTGGAAGTCGGTTAATTACTAACTGACTAGTCACGACTTTGCGCGGGCTACACCAGATGGGTGTGTTTTGACATATTTATATTAAACATATTTTTTCATTTGGTAATTTTCACATGCCCTAGATTTTTAGATTTTTTTGTCAGAGATAGTCTCTTCGATGTGTCATTCTTTTGTACTCTTTTGAATCCTCGATGTCGATTCTTACATCTCGCGTCTATATGTAATGTCACTGTCATTTTTGACTTTTTTACATTTTTGACTTTTCTGTCAATTTTGACTTTTTTGAGATTTTTGATATTTTTTAACATTTTTGAGTGTTTTTGACATTTTTAGCATTTTTGACATATTTGACGTTTTTGACATTTATAACATTTTAAAATTTATGAAATTTGCGACATTTTTTACTTTTTTGACATTTTTGACATTTATAACATTTCTGACAATTACGTCATTTAGGACATTTTTTATTTTTTTGACATTCTGACACTTGTGACATTTATGACATTTTTTGATATTTTTGAATTTTTTTTTTACATTTTTGGCAATTTAACGTTTTTGACATTTTTTGGCATTTTTGACTTTTTGATATTTTTGAATTTGATAGATTTCATACTTTTTTCAGATTAAATTTTCTTTACAATTTGTGCTTCAGTGTGACAAGTTTAACAGAGTGAAGTGTCAAAGTGTAGTTGTGAGAAAAACACGGAAAGATTGTGTTTGCCGTAAGGTCAGGAAGTAACATTTGTATTTTATCACCCTTGAAAAGCCCCTTATAATTGTAAGCGAAACGTCGGAAAACTTTGTTGATATGCCGATTTAGGTAAATAACTAAATTATTTTGGAAAAAAATGTGACGCGGTCCAAATCCGAAAAAAGCAGAATCAATATATAAATGTGTTATATCCTTTGATATTTATGGTAACTCCTCGTACCCGTATTCAACGAAATTCAATGGCGTGTGCTGTGTATGGTCATTCTTCAGAATACACGCGCAATAACTTCTTTGACCAATAGAGAATTTACTCTTCTACAACGTCCTGTCCAATTAATTAAGTTTATAGTTAACAATAACAACTGCTTGATTTTTTTTTCGAATAAACTACCTACTAGAGACACCTGTCTAGTAGTATTGAATCGCAAAATGGTAATCGTTGTTGGAATGCGGTATTGAACAAATTGCTGAAAAGAAATTAGAAAATAAACCGCCAATAACGTAAATGTGGTAATAATGTACGGGTAGTATAACATTAATAACTACAAATTATTACTGAAAGAGTTGTCGATAAAAGATCTTCATACAGTCAGGTTAGAACCGAGACTACATCCAGATCAATGATCTACTATGTGATAGTAAATACTAAAGTACTAAAGTAGTGACTACAGAGGAAGACATACGTGTGAAAGAGGACGTAAGATATAGATGTGGAAAACACAGAGCATACAGTCTTGTTATATACTCCGTGGATTCAATTAAAATTTAAAAAATAATATTTACTTCTACTTTCTAGAAACTTTTATTTACATCAACTATACACAACAGCTGATTCGAATCACAAATATAATACCACATAAGCTCTTCGTCGCACTAACTCACTCCTGCAATGATGCGCTACTCCTTTTAAAATCAGCATCGAAAACTCTCGTCCAATCAATTTTCAATTCTACAGTTGCCGAGCTATTTCGAGATTAATTTTTCGATGTTGTATTGAAATGATAACAGGGCCGGCTTAGGTAAATTTCGCAACACTGCTCCCTCTTTAATTCTGATCGTCCCGGTCCTTTCTATGGTCGAGAGCGAGTCGATCTAAATGGGTCAACTTCAACTTAGCCCTGGGGTTTCGACGGATCCGGTAGACTCTTGACCACCTCGTATGGACCATCCCAGGCAGGTGTAAGCTTTGGAGATTTACCCTTGCTTCGTTGGGGGTTGTACAGCCAGACTTTGTCCCTCTCTTGGAACCCAACTGAATTGGCCTTGAGGTCGTATCGCGTCTTCATCCGGGCACTGGTGGCCAACATCTGCATCTGGGCTAATTCGTGTATTACCAGCATGTTATGTCGGAGCTGATCGGCATAATCGTTGATGTCTTGGAAAGGTTCTTCGGGGGAGCTAAATCACAGAGTAATCGCAGCTCTTTTCCGAATAGGACCCTGGCTGGAGTCAGGCCTGTACTATTATCTACTGCTGAGCTGGTTATTGCTGAGGACCTTGGATAGGTGTTGTTCCAAGATCCTGTTGAATCTTTCCACCATTCCGGCTGACTGTGGGTGCAATGGTGTTGTTCTCGTTTTCCTAATACCCAAAATCGTGCAGACCTTCTGGAACACATTCGATTCAAAGTTACGCCCTTGGTCTGAGTGTAGTTTCATCGGGACGTTAAACCTGCTGAAGAGCTGTTCTACTAGCACCATCGCTACTGTGGCTGCCTCTTGGTTGGGAATCGCATATGCCTCAGGCCATTTTACTGAAGTAATCCATTGGGAGCACAATGTACTTGTTCCTCCTCTCAGACTCGGGAAACAGAACGGCGACATCGATGGCAATTCTCTCATATGGGACGCCCATATTGTACTGCTGCATTCTGCCCTTGGTCCGGGTCTTCGGGCCCTTACTCGCTGCACAGGTGTCACATTTGCGGCACCAAGTTCTGACGTCTTCGAAGTAATTCACCCATTAGTACCGCTGGCGAACTTTGTCTAGGGTTTTATTCATGCCCAGATGGCCTCCGGTAATCCCATCATGTACTTTGGTCAGGATGGCTGGTACCTTTTTCTTAGGAACTACCAGTTGGGACTTGGTTTCTCGGCCATCGATAATGCACGGATGTAGTACTCAATCACCCTCTCTTCGCCATCTTGTACTTGGGATAGGACGGCCCCCAAACCTGTGTTGCTGCCGTCGGTGTCTAAAATGAACTTGCCAGACTGTGTAGGAAAGGCTAGGATTGGGCTGGAACATGTGCTGCCTTCAGTCGTCTGAATGATGTTTCGCAATCCTGATTCCAACGGAAGGTCTCTTTCTCAGTGTTCTGCCGATGTAGAGGCCCGGCAATGGTCGCAAATCGTTCAACAAATCGCCTGTAGTACGAGCAGAGGCCCAAGAAGCTTCGGAGTTCATGCTTGTCTCTTGGGACTGGCCAATCACGGATGGCTTCTATCTTGTCCTCGTTGGTGCGGATTGCTGACTCGGAAACGACGTGGCCCGAGAACTCTACTTCTTTTTGGAACAAGGAACATGTCTTCGGGTTGAGTCTCAGATTGGCGTTATTAATTCTGGAGAATACTTCGACCAGGTTCTTCAGATGGTCGTCGAATGTCTGACCCATGACCAGAATGTCGTCGAGATATACTAAGCACGTCCTCCATGTTAACCCGTTCAAGACATTCTCCATTAGCCTCTCGAATGTTGCGGGAGCATTACATAACCCAAAGGGCATGACCGTGAACTGAAACAGCCCTTTACTAGTGGAGAACGCTGTCTCTCTCTGTCGTTTTCGTGTAGACCAACCTGCCAATATCCACTCTTTAGGTCTAGTGTGGAGAACCAACGGGAGCCTGCTAGTGTGGTTAGAGTGTCATCAATTCGGGGTAGTGGATAGCTGTCTTTCTAGGTGACGTCATTCAGCTTTCTGTAATCCACACAAAATCGGGTGATTCCATCCTTCTTTTTAACTAGGACGACGGGAGCTGACCATGGGCTGATGGATGGCTCAATAACTCCATTTTGTAACATGGACTCGATGTTTTTCTCGACTGCCTGTTGTTGCCCCAATGGTAGTCGCCTAGGTGGTTTTCTGATGGGTTAAGCCCTCCCGGTATCTATTTGATGCTGGATGATGTTGGTGCGACCGGTGGATCCATCTACACTGTTAAAAATTTACCAGTGCTTTGTGATAAATTGCTTGGCTTTCTTCTGGTTCTCTGTTGTCAGGAGTGTCAAATGGTCAGCAAACTGTTGTAGGAACCCTCGTTACTGTGCCCTGTCTCCTTCACTGATGTTTGGTACTCTTCTTCGCAATTGATGGTGGTCTCTACTGGCTCGAAACAAGCTATCTCTTGACCATTGGGAATTCTGATGTCGTTTTTGGACAAATTGAGGCCTAAAAAAATAAAGGTATCCCACTTTTAAACAAACTTTATATGTTTTTTGAAACCTAGTATATAGTTGGAAAAGTTACATTAATACTTATATAATTTTTAGTGAAATGGCATAAGTAGATGCAGTTGTTAATTCTAAATACTTCTATTTTACATATTAACAAAAATAAACATACTTTAATTTGTAATCAAAATTCCTATTTGATGATAAACCTCGTCTACAGTTAAGAAAGTGACATGAAATGATTACTGTGTACGTTTTAGACCATGCAAAAATGTTAATGAAGAATAACTTTATCTCTTAAAATTATTAATAAAAAGAAATCGTTTGATTTATGAATACACACTGTACATACATATTAACTGGCAGTTATTTGGATTAAATCAGTTTATTTACCCCAAGTACCAAACAGTTAATACAAGCAACTCCACCAAAACTTACTGTATAAGAATGTCGTTAAAAAAGTTTTTCTCGATTTTCTAAAAAATAGTACAAGCTATGTTATTGAAAAAAATATATGGGACCACTTGGGAATATCCCGGGACTAATCCAATTTCTTTACAATTTATCCCATCTTCCCAATAGAAAAATTTCCATATTTTGAATACACCAGCGACTTCACCAAAGCTTACTGTATAAGAATGTCGGTATAAAAGTTTTTCCCCATTTTCTATGAAACGCTACAAGCTATATTATTGAAAAAAATATGGAAGTACTTCGCGATCCCCCGGTACAGGATGCAGTATAAACGATCGAAATTCCTTTCAGCCGTTTGCGAGTAATCCCTGAACAAACAAAAAAAATCAGATAGAGACAAATTTAGAACTTCTTCTTTTTGAAGTCGGTTAAAAAGAAGAAAGATCTATCATTTCACATTTCTAATTTCGACTGGTATGCTGATGTACCCGATAGATTTAACATTCGTTCTGCAGTCCAAATCAAACAAGGGGTGGTCCCGAACGCTCGATACGCTGTCATCAGTCAACCTAACCCTTCATTATTGATAAATACCAAATAACAAGGGTTAAATTACACACCATTGTGTCTAACATCGTGAACGTTTAGTGTTTGAGAGCTACAATGCCTACACCCGATCGTACATACACTGTTGTTTGTACATTTGGACCGTTTCAAAGGCTCGACGTATGGGAAAATGTTCGTCTCTAATGTGTAATTAATACTGAAAACCCAATATTTGATTTATAGATTTGGTGTTTGGAAGATAGAAGGCGTCGTTGGAGAAATCCTTTTCTCGGATTAAATTGAATGTGTTTACCGTTTTAATTACTGGTACTAATAGGCTTTTGTTTTGCTCACTTTTAGGGTGGTCCCCGTTTATGAAATGTTATTATGATCGTTGGTGTCGTTCAACCCGGATATTTATTTTGTAATTATCTTCTTGAGAGTTTAATTCGTACATTCTAAGAGAATAGTTTCATGTTTTTTTAATTGTTGAATGGCAAGAATTACTGGACGTTACTTGGATTTAATAAAAACAAATATGATTCTTAGATAACTGCGATTTTTTATGTGTAGTAGTAGTTAGTAGTTTATTTACTATTCAAGATGTTTTTTTTTGATCAGAAAATTATAAATACTAGAATCGCCTGTGGTCAAACTTCGACCAATTGTGTCAGTGTGTAATGAAATTCAACTTCTTTCATATTTAATTAATAGGACCTTATTATTTCTTTGTTTTTTTTGGGCAATAATACCACAATCGAAATAAAACGACTTATATTGACGGAAAACCAAACGTTTCAAAGTCTATTCTGACTTAGTTGTCAATGGCTTTATATTTATTGATGTAAATTGCAAAATGAAAATTTGTTTATGACATTTATATTGACATTAGAAAATTTGTTGTTTTTAGATATACAGATAGCACAAAGAATTCTAAAGATCATGTATTATAGTTAAACAGCTTTCAAATTAGAAGAATTTGAAAGAATTGTCTTTAGAATTAATAAGTGGCGTTCCTAGGTACGACTTTGTTATAAGATAGCGCATTCGCCAAAAATGCGATAAAAGAATTCTATTGTTTCAGTGATCCCATTAACGTCATAAGGGAAAATCTAGGAAAAACCTTATGAACTATCCCGATATTGGGTTGTTCAAAAGGAGGTTACCATTAATAATTTCTTCCTTAATTGTGGGTAACCAGATACGATTAAATTCTATAGAAGTAGAAGCGATACAATCGTCTTCATTCAAAAGAATTAAGGCAGACTCTTTTATTTTTCGTTTCGTGTTATATTGTTCTTTGTGAAGTATAGTTGAATTGTCAAATTGTATTTTATGGCCTAGGTCCCAAGCATGTTCACAAATTTTCGATTTTTCAAATTGTCGTTTCTTTATGTAATTCTTATGTTCATTTATTCGTACGATTAATGGTCTCGATGTTTCTCCAATATAAAATTTATTGCATTCGCAAGGAATCTTGTATATGCAGTTTTTTGAGTTCTGGGTTTTGTTGGTTGGTTTTGTTTTCGATATTAGAGATTTCAGTGTATTTCTTGTTTGGCATGTTGTTTTAACATTAAATCTGTTGCCCACTCTTTTCAATCTTTCTGACAGTATATATGGTATAGTTGTAACTCTTTCACTTAATTCGGCCATTTTACGATCAAATTAAAACAATACAATCTTTTTACGTTCAAATAAAAAAAAACTAATAACTTATTTTGACAACTACTGTCACTTCTGCAATGAATTTCATGGACTACTAAACTTGATTCACATATAATTTGTGCTTGATTTAAACAAACGCACTTACTATGAAACAAGCAGTGCTGTTGGCTGTGATAGTATAAAGCCATCGATTGGCCAATAGAAATACAAATCCTTACCGAGCGGTTTGTTTATATCGGGCGTAAATGAAATCTGAACCGAGTTTAGCTACTATCGAATTTTTCCTTTCCTTGGTTACTTTTCTGTTAATATCTCGGTAGGTATTGAAGTAAACAATATCAAACATGATTTATTTTGTCTATTCATGGGTTTTCTCTCCTCCAAATTTTTTCTTATCTGTGTATGGAGACGTTTCAACTCCGAGTCTGGAGTCGTTGTCAATCGTTTAGTGTTGTTTTCGAGGTTTTTTTCTAAAAAATTTTCGCGAATTTGTTGTTTGTCAAAAAATTTGACACTGACAATTTGTCGTTTGGCGATCACTTGACTCTGAGGTTACCTTGTTCTGTTAGCAGTAAATTCTTCCAGTCCAAATGAAGGTCGGCTGAAGGTGCTCCGATTTCAGTGTTGTTTATCATCATACAGCTGGCTTCTTTAAGTTTTCTCTTTTTTAAATTTTCTTCTTTCAACAAAATCTTTGTTTTATCCCAGTCTATCCTATGGCTGCCGGTGCTCGTTAATACATGATTGGCCAAATTTGATTTGTCCACATGTCTTCTGGAAATGTTATATTGATGTTCTTTTTTCCTTACTTCTAAAGGTCTTGAAGTTTTTGTATTCGCAATAAAATGTTTCATCAGAAACTTAAAATACTATACAGGGTGTTGCATTGCAAATTTTAAAATCGACATTATTTCCGGTAAAACAGGAAGTTCAAAACTGTAAAAAAATTTGGAAACAAATAGGCAATCTACTGCAGTATCCACCTTCCAAATTTCATTTTGATATCTCTAATAATTTCAGAGATATTTACTTGGTTCCACACATTTGCCCATCACTATATAATTACGCAGTGGTTTTTGTTGTAGTGTAGAGCGCTTTGGATTTTACATTTTTTGAATATTTAGGTTGTAAATTTTAAAGCCAGCAGTGTACGATTTCAAAGGTAATATGTTTGTAAACAGCAATGACACCATGTAATGTAAAACTATAAGATACCCACATTGTCAGAAAACATTAATTTTTCAGTATGATTTTCAATATAAAAAATTTACTTACCAACATAGTGCCTAACCCATGACGATTTCTGTTTTATGTAGAAAATATAAAGAAATAGGAATCACATACTGTTAATTAATAGTAGTTAAATACACCTATATTTTTGAGAATTTTTTTCTGTGAATTGAAATTGAAACCTTGAAAATATTTTGAAATCTTGTCTTACTGAATTGAAAACTTTCAACCTTATCGCTAGAAAAGTAATGAAATGTCAAAATTTAAATCAAATTTTCGGCAGATGGCTAAGTATTGAGTGTTGTCAGATCTACCTATTTATCGTGAATTTGTGCATAATTTCACAATTTTCTGTAAGCTTAGTTAAACTTATATGAAAGTTACCCGACAAAAATAAAATGAGTCTAAATTAAAAGTATACGGTTAAAATAAAGAAGATATCAGAAATAAATTGATGAGGTGCAACAAAATTCTGATTTTAGTTGACAAACCATATTCACATTGCAATGAAAGTTGCAAACTGCAAACTTGAGAGCGCCCAATAAACGGAGATTATTATGTATTATAATTTTTCGTTGGTTCTATTTCAATAGCATGACTATGTAGGCTAACTTTAGCTAAGGGCCAACACTTTTAGTTTTACATTTAATTTAGTTTGTCTTTCACATTGGAGTCAACCTATCTTATGATTTTCTCTAGAAGCAGTCTGGCGGCACTGTTTGACATTGACAGTATGCATGTAAATAAGGATTTTTTTAATATTTTATTATTTAATTATTGAACCAATAATATAAATTAATTTTAGCATTCTCCACTGAAGGTCGTCTGTAGCTACTAAACAAAACAAAAATAAAGAAAATCGGTTGAGTGACAGAGGAGAAAATGGTACCTAACCATATTGTCTTTGCCTATTTATATATAGATTGTCTTGATTCGTTTGTGTTCGTTGTTTCCTAGTCACTTAGTCGCCGAACTACTTCATATATTGTTGAAATATTTTTAGCAAAAAAAAAACAGTGGACATGAGGTTTATGTATCAATATTAACACAAGGCAACGATTTCATAAAAATTATGACAAGTCAACCGAGAAAAAACGGATTCAGTTATGAACAATTCATAAGAAAATAATCAGTAAACCATAAAATATTAATTCATTCAGTTCCTTCACGATTAATTTATGCTGTCTAATTAAATCTTTTAATTTGTCATCTTAGAGGTGGTCGTGATGTTCGGTCGTATCAACGTCAAGAAACACAAGTAGAAAATTTATCGATGTAACATCTTTTCAAAACAGCCATTATATGGATAATGAGCTCACAATAAGGAAAGTGTATTGAAAAAAAGTTAATCAAGGAGACGTGTCTCAGAATTTTTAGACCAGAATTTAGTGAAGTGAAACCAACAAGTTTTTTTTTTCGTTGGGACATGTATTGAATCTGTTTCTTAGAATTCTGTTATTTATTTATTTATTTACTTTTACAAACACTAAATAGATGTGAAGGGTTAAATAACACGAAAATATGTGACGATATCATAGATATGCCAATATCATAAAGGGTTTGCATCCTTATTCGGCAATAATATGCGACAAAGCTCACCAAATTTGATATTAGTTAGGTCAGGAACTATGTTTTTGGACAGCATATCATTACAGACACTAAATATATAAGTGAAATGCTAAGAGCTTCAGTTGTTAATGAAGAAGGGATTAGATGAGAGCCAATCTTGAGCTAATTCTGGTGACCCTAAACTTAATGTTATTACGCCACAATCGAAATATTTTCGGCTATTTAGAATGTTATACAATGAGGATGCGTGGGTTGGAACAAATTCACTTAAAATTCAGGTGAAAAACGTCGGTTTTTTTTGGACTGCGTTTTTGTGATAATAAACTCATTTATACAGGGTGAGCCAGATATAAATTATCAACTTCATTTTTTCAAATGGAAACATTTTTTTTATTTTATTTTTGAATTCTGCATTAAATTTTTTATTTACAATGTCCTATACCGAAAATTCACAGTTATTAAAAAAATTACATTTCTTTCCAAAGTTAAGAAAACAACGATAACAATAAGGTGTTTGTTGGTTTAAACCTATCTGGTTTTTATGATTGTTGGCGGTATTTTAGTCGCATGAATCGAAACTCTTTTTTTTAATGCTGGAGTTTTTAACACTTGTTTATTTCCATAGAAACGGTACTATAATTTTACTTCAAATAAGTAGTTGTCAAGTGCAGTTGTAAAGTTTCAAAGTATCACGCGTTTAACTGAAAAGCTGCGAATAGAAATTTTGACGATGGTAGGATATGGCGACAGAACTCGAGCACAAGCTGAAGTTTGCGAATTGTTTAATATGAAGTAACCGGCCTATTACACGAACAGTAATTAGTACGACAGAAAAAAAAGTTTCTAGAATTTGGCCACGTAAGAGACAATTTCAAAACCAAACATCTTTTAGAATATACGCAATTAAATTGCTCGATTTACAAGAAAATCCTCACAAATCCACTAGACAAATATCCTCAGAACAGTCAATAAGTAAATCTTCTGTTCTAAAATGTTTGCATAGAAATAAATGCCACCCATACAAAGTTCATTTAGTTCTGGAACTAACTGAAGCTGATTTGGACCGGAGAGTAGAGTTTTGGGAAAAAATGATGGATAGATGCAATGCCAACCCGAGACTTTTCATCATGTAAGATCATTTTTTCTGACGAGGCAACATTTTGTTTAAATGGTTCAGTAAACAGGCAAAATTTTCGATATTGGCACCAGAAAACCCACATTGGATTATGGAAAGTCATACACAGTTTTCCAAGAAAGTTAACGTATAGGCCGGAATTGTGGGTACTTCAGTTGTGGGTCGTTTTTTTATTGAGGGAACACTTAACTCGGAAAAGTATTTAGACCTATTACAAAATGACATAATACCCTGTTTAACAGAACTTTACCCGAATGGTGAAAACCCCAATATACTGGCAGATTCGGTATGGTTTCAACAGGATGGAGCGTCCCCGCACTATTCGCGAATAGTGCGAGATTATCTTGACAATATTTTCCCCAAATAGATGGATCGGAAGGTTAGTTAATATCGAATGGCCAGCTAGGTCCCCAGATCTAAGCCCGTTAGATTTTTATCTTTGGGGTTACATGAAATCGAAAGTCTACTTCAATAATCCGGAAAATATCAAGGAATTAAAGATACAACAATACAACGAATCCTGCCACAAATGAATTGTTACGAGAATTTGAAAACCGTCTTCGGTATTGTCAGGAAGTTAATGGGCAACAATTTGAACATTTAATTTGATATGTTGATGTTTTGTTTTCTTCAATTTTAAAGTAAATGTAATTTTTAAATAACTATTAATTTTTTTATAGAACATTGTACATGAAAAATACGAGTACTTAGAATTCAATGCAGAATTCAAAACAAAATAAATAATTTGGTCAAGTGCGAGTTGGACTCGCATACTTAGGGTCCGTACCACCATCAAGATTCTAATATTCCAGTTTCAGAGAAGCAGGGAATGAGTGCATTTTCTTATACTTACCCTTATATCTTTTAAAGGGAACGTTTTAAATTTATGAAAAATATACACTTTGATTTTCCACATATAGACTTTTTATTTTATTTGCTTCAGGATTCGCTTGATTTTTATCAGAATACATATGTATTTAATTTTCTAATTTGGCCCCCAAAAATTAACATTAGAGTTTTATTTTACTATTAAACTTTCAGAGAAGTCTTTTCTAATCTACTGTCTGAGTTTTGAGGCTCTGTAGATTGGAAGATAAAGGCCAAAATAGGTCAAGTTTTAATATAAATTATTAAATCTGTTATTCAAATTATTAAAAAATACAAATAAAATATATTTTTCAAAATTTAAATAGTGTAGTTTCTAAAGTGGGAATTAAGTCGATATTTAATATTTTTGTTAATATCTTTTAAACAAATGATTTAAAAATATGATATATTTGTAATTCACATAATGAGCCTTTTATCGCGTTTGAAAAGTGAATATTTATTTTCCATTTAATTGTATAATTTGTCCCTAAAATTACTATGGGGGTTCTCTAATAATTTATTTTCCGTTTAATTCTATTATTTGGGGGCCAAATAATAGAATTAGGATTTTTTTCATATTTTTCCTATAAACCAAAAAATTGAGGTTTTATATTTTGGGGAATAACGGGGAGAATGGGTTTTAACGGGGGAAATGGGTAAATTTATTATATTTTTGTTAATATCTTTCAATTAACTTATTTTAAAAATATGAAAAAAATGTATCTGTTTTCTTCATCATGAGCCCTTTCATTTGATATATAACATGATGGGTTAGAAACAATTTTAAATTTATATTTTCCATTTAATTCTATAATTTGCCCCCCAAAATGAATATTAGGGGTTTTTCCTCAATTTTCAGTAAAGTTTCCAGCTATACCTCCATTTTTTTTCAAAATTTTCCAGTTTATGGTTTCGGAGATAGAGGCGGGATGTGTAAAATTTTTTATATTTTTGTTGTTATATGAAAAAAATATATCTGAGCCCTTTAATTTTATATATAACAATTTATTTTAATTTTATATTTTCCATGTAATTTTATAAAAAATAATATTTAGGGGTTTTCCGTTCGTACCTCCATTTTCCAGATGGTTTCCTAATATCATTCGTTATATATAACATTAGAAACAATTTTAATTTCTATATTTTCCATTTAATTCTGTAATTTGCGCCCCAGAATTAAAAGTAGAGGTTTCTCCTGATTTTTCCAGTAAACTTCAGGTCAGAACCTATACGTTTAATTTTTTTAAAATCTTTACGTTTTATAGTTTCGGAGATAAGGAGCGGGGGAATGGGTAAATTTTGGTATATTTTCGTTAATATCTTTTTAAATATATTTTTTTAATATGAAAAAAATATATTTGTGTTCCTCAGAATGAGACCTTTATTTGATATATTACATGATGCGTTTGAAATTTTTTTTATTTTTAAATTTTTATTTAATTCTATAATTCGCCCCCCAAAATTAATATTAATGATTTCTCCTTATTTTTCCTGTAAAGTTCGGGCAACGTTCTATATTTCCTTTTTTTTCAAAATTTTACCTCAGTAGTTTCGGAGATCAGGGGGGGAACGGTCGATTTTTTTAGTTTTCCCCCCAGAAGTACCCCTAAAATCAAAATTTTTTCTTTTACGCCATATGTACTCCTGATCGGGTCACCAAACTATACCTTCATACCAAATTTCAACTTCTTCCGTCCAGTAGTTTAGGAGAAATTGCTGTGATGTGACAGAGGCAGAACTCCGGAGTGATATTATAAGGGTATCCGTATATTGTATATACGGAACCCTAAAAATTACCTTATATCAAATAAAATTTAGTCACTTGAATATTTACTGTCGTCATCGTTTTATAAAATATAATAAATAAAAAAGAAGGCTTTTAGAGCATATATCTTTGTAAGAAAAAGTCAATTATTTTATGAATATTTACACCTTGCTACACGATTGTACACAATTGAACTTTTACTGTCGACTGCTTTCAAATTTCGAAGATTAAGCTACTTGTTCATAGTGGGCGCCACTCATTGAGATTATATTAATAATTTATCCTAAATTACTTATTTTAAAAGACATATAAATAAAGATTCCTTATATATTATGCACTGAAGGTCGTCAATAGCTACTAAACAAAACAAAAATGAAGAAAATCGGTTGAGAGACAGAGGAGAAAATGGTACCTAATCGTTTTGTCTTAGCCTATTTATATATAGATGTAGGTGTTAAATCAAAGCCAGTCCCACCTTACAAAAATAAATTTCGCCTACTCTCCTCGATTTACAGTTTCTGCCACAACTATTCCAAAGAAAAATTGCGTTTGCATTTTCGGAATTCGTACACACGATTTTGTAGTTAAGTTTCTATCTACTTTTAATCTGTTGAACATCGTCAAATCAGTTTACTAAATTTCACCGGATTCCACGGTTATCTCGAAAATACGCCGCAGTAATCACAGAATGCGGTCACATTAGCAACACGGACAGCTTTATTCCTATCCCTGAGCGCTTCTTTTTCATCCGGTAATCAAGGAAAAAAGCACCGCCGACGTTTTAAAATGAATATCAAGGCATTTATGAAAATATCTAAATTAATTGTGTACATAATTTACTTGAGAATATACATTCTCGTTCTGCCGTGCAGAGTTATTTGCAATTTACCGTATCACGATAAAATGGACGCGAGTAACTATACAACTTATCAAAAGAAGAGAAAAAAGTTAAAATAAAATCGTTCGTTAAACAATTCCTTAAACTGTTTATATGAGAATTTCTTCAGCTCATTTCCGCTGGAAAAGGGTTTATCAAATAAACGATTCTGTTAACAGATGCAGATAAATTGAACTGATTAATTTGTCTTTTTTCATGTTATCTTAGCAATGAATTAAATTTATTAAGTTGTTTATAGAATTAATGGTGAAGTTTGTGAAGCTTTTTATGTTGGACAAACTGGTAGGAGTATTAAATATTGGATAAACAGACATAACAATGATATTGAACAATACTAATAGAATAATTATGGCCTCAAAATTATTTTAATGATCAAAAATGTGTAGAACTCATTCATCCGGATAATGAAGTGAAAAATTCACAATCTACTGAAAATTAAAAAAAAACGATCAATTTAAGTTTGTATAATGGATAAACTTTGAATTGATGAACTTAAAATTTATTAAAAATAGGACTGCAATTAAAACTCTTCTGGATCGAGCACACAGAATCAAGTCATCTAAAAGACGAATGATTGATTATTGGGGGCATTAGATAAGAAGATGTTTTAATTCAAGATTCAAATCCGCCCACATAAATACATTAAAAAAAAAAACAAAAACCGACTTCAAACCAAAATTAACTAAAAAGGAGGAAATAATAATTTGTTACAATGAAATACTTTTTATGAAGTCGGTGCCAAGCGAAAGTGAAAATATTTTGTAAGGTACATTGATGAGTTGTACTTCGCTGTTCAAATTGGCACCGACTTCATAAAAAGTATTTAATTGTAGCAAAATGTTATTTCATACTTTTCAAAAGAAAATTTATCTTTTGAAGTCGGTTTTTGTTTTTTTAAAAATGTATTTATTTTTTTAAAAATGTATTTATTTTACACTTTTCAGTGTAATAGTCTCCCCTCCGCGGAATCTTATAATCAATCGTTATACAGTTTTAATTGATATAACATAATAGTAGGACGTTGTTTTTAGTTATAATTTACTTTGGCTGATAATAATTTGAGTTGTTATTAAAAATAAAGGTACTTAACTTAAACAAAATTTTTATTCTTTAGTAAATCTATTACACAATTTGGAAAAGTTACATGAAGATCAATTATATAGTTTTTAGTGATATGACATAATTAGATGTTGTTTGCTAAGACTTTTATATATTATGAAAAATGATGATGTTATTTGCTGACAAACTTCCTATAAAGTTATAAAACTGACATATAATAATTACAGTATATTTTTCTGAGAATGCAGTTTTTTTATGAAAAATTATTTTTTCTCTAAATACTTTTCATAAGAAGTTTTCCGTTTGAATTCAACTTATGAAGACACACTGTATATAGAAATCAACTGAGGACCTCTACCTTGAAGTTGTTTAACTGACATTTATTTCGATTTATTTCCAGTCAAATTTCAATTGGCCGTTTTTAATAATACGTGACAATTAGATGCCCCAGTTTTCAATTCTAATAAACTTGGCTTGATTACAATTTGTGATGTTATAAAAAAATTGTTAAACAAAATTGATTTATTTTTTGAAATCAAGTATAAGTATAGTTGGGAAAAGTTAAAGAAATACTTATTATACAATTTTTAGTGCAATAGCGTAGGTAGATGCATTTTTAAATTATAAGAACCTGGGTGACCAAGCTTCACTCGTAAATTCAAGGTTTCATCATCAATCTAATATAATCTTATTTTCTTAATTTTTTTTAATACATAGTGTTACTACAATTCTATTCCACCCTATAATTCCACCACCCTATATTTGCAACTGCTTGTTGGAAACCCATTAAAACATTTGTGTGATACATTTTTTAATCACCCTGTATAACTGCTATTCTACTCAATTCCATAGTGTAATCATCCTGTATATGCGTTCTACACACTTTTTTTAACCACCCTCTGTAACTATAATTCTACTTCGTATTGTATAACTATAATTCCGGTCCACCGTATATATAAAAGTTTTTATAGGCTCTCAAATATAATATTTTTGTACTAACACATTTTAAGTCACACTGTATAACTATAATTTCACACCACAATATGTTTTAACTACCCTGTATATGCATTTGCTTATGGCCACCTATTGTCAAATTTTTTTGAACCACCATTCATAATTATAATTCCTGTACATCCTATATTTCAACCGCCTTGTAAATTTAATTGCAAATACGTTATCCTGCAGCTGTAACATTCTATTAACATTTTTTTTAACCATCCTTTAACCATAACAGTATTTGTACTCCGCCCTGTATGTCAGCTATCTTTAATTTCCAACTGCTATGAGCTACCTTATACAATTATTTTTTCTTGCTTTTTTCTAACCATCCTGTATACTATAATTACATTCGACGCTATATACTACCTACATAATTATATTTTTACACTACAAATTTATATTTAAATGTGTGAAATTAGTATGCAAACTCATAAGATTTTACTCATCCAAAAATCGCCTGCCTTGACAACTTTACCACTTTGAAAACTTGAAATCTCCAGCTGTAAAAATATAATGCTAGGGAAATATGAGGGAGGCATTAAATAGTTACCTACTTGTTCGGAACATACAAATACGATTTTTATTGAAAAAATGATTACAAGAGCAGTTTCACTCTCAAATCACCCTGTATTGAAAGAATTTTTACAAGACGAATCTCACTCTTACGTAGGTTACCAAATCACTCTCTATTGAACACGAAATTTCATGTCGCTATTGCCCACAAAGCTACATCGGTAGTACAAATAGGCGCGTCAACCATCGAGTATATGAACAATCTTTGTCAGTTCGCAAAAAAGATCCGACTTCAGTTCTCGCGCATCATAATATCCAAACAGGACACTCTATCAACTTCGAGGACAGTAGGACTATCGTATCTCTTAACTCCCTTAGAAGAGCATCTACTATTCGGAAGCAATAGAAATAGAGAAAAGACTCCTCTGTCTAAACCGACGCGATGACAGCTCTCGCCTTCCCACAGCATGGATCTCCGTAATTGCCAGATTAAACAAAACAGACACGCCCACCAACACCCAACCAATCACAACACAGCCTCATCATATGACATCCCCTTCTAACCCAGCGCTAACTATAAATAAAAGAAGCAGAGCAGACTCAAATGTTCAGACTAAGTAGAAACGTGGAACCAGTGTTTTTTTATATCTTAGGGAATTAGTATTATATCAAATAGGAAAAAGAAAGTAGGGAAATAAAATAGAATTAGAGGATAGGAGTAAGGAAATTTATGTAATTTTAACTCTGGAAATAAAGATATCTTAAACTAACTCAAATTCAGTTCAGTTATCTAGTGACTCTTGAGGAGCAGGCAGATTGAAACCTGGAGTTCGATCTACACTCTGAAACTCTTTTTCACTTTTGTCTCTTGATAATGGCTCCAAAGCAGGAGTCGAAACGTCGAGTATATAATAAATTCATACGCAGTTTTCACCCTGAACAAACCTTGTTCCTATTATAGTATTAGATTACTTCTATTTGATAACAATTTTAACATTTTAACAGAAATGAAGATACTTTAATTTGTAATCAAAAGTCCTCTTTGAAGACAAACCTTGTCTACAGTTAATAAAAAATTGACATGGAATGATTACTGTTTATTGTTTTCTGAAGGATACTTGTGGCATAATTTTCAATGTCTAAGTGTTTATTGGGAAATAACACCACACTTTAAAGGAAATTGCTGTATATTCCAAACGTTTCGGGGTCTAGATCAGACCCTGTTGTCAAAGGCTAAGAAACAATGGATTAAAAAGGTACAATTTCAAGATGTAAATTTAAATATTTGACAATGTTTATTATTTGATTTTTGACGTAACTAAGAGAATTATATAAAGACTCATATACATCATAAAGTTCCTTATCCAAATTGGAAGAATTTGACCCAGATCTTACAGATACTTTATGTGGCGCTCCTAGGTGCGACTTTCTTATAGATAGATAGTGCATTCGCCAAAAATGCGACCAAAGAACTTTGTTGATTCAGTGATCCGATTAAAGTCATAAGGGAAAACCTAGGAAAAACCTTATGAACTATCCCGATATTGGGTTGTTCACAAGGACATGACCATTAGCAATTTCTTCCTTAATCATCGGCAACCAGGAACGACTGAATTCTACGGAGGTAGTAGCGATACAATCGTTTTCATTTAATTTTGCTTTAATTTTGTTAAATGAAAACGAACGAATAGGTGAAAATAGTTTTTCCCCATTTTCTAAGAAACGGTGAAATCTATTTTAATGAAAAAAATATGGGACCACTTCGCTATGCCCCCAAACAGGATCCAGTAAAATGGTCGAAATTCCTCGAGCCGTTTCTGAGTAATCGGTGAACAAACATAAAAAAAACATAGATACAGACGAATTGAGAACCTCCTTCTATTTGAGGTCGGTTAATAAAAGAGCAACCGGCATCCTAAAACTTGGGGACAAAAACTATCTCAGGTTTATAAATAAAGTCGCACGTACAATCTCTCTCTAGAGAGTTTACAAACCTACCCAACAACTTGGTCACATAATCCGTTTTCCTAAATATCCAAGTGACCCTCTGTCCTTATCTGGAGTTTACATAATACTCTGTCCTGTGGGGTTTACATGTTAAGATATCCCATAAAATTATATCGTGTGTTTGCAATAGTTTTTATTTTGATTCTTTTTAAGTCAGTTTCTTTTTGAAAAAAGTTATTTTACGGGGCCCACAGTCAAATGAAATGACAGAAAATAAAATTTTCCATTGTTGTATCGAAAAGAAAAATTGTTATATCGGCGATCTTTTCTATGCTGTATACGGTTGTAAGTATATCTGTGTGCGTGCATCATTCAACCAGCAAGCAATGTGCGCAGTTGAAATATAGCGCGAACTAATATTACAGTTATAGATATGCTAGGATCTTACAAATACATGTGATATTTGGTGGTACATAAGCAGTTGCATATATAGGATGGTTGAAAGATAAGGGGGAATAGAATTAAAGTTATACAGGTTAGAATTACTAATTACCAACAATGAAACAAAGAAATGGAGACACAAAGATAACGCGAGACTGGAATTATATGGGGTCAGAATAATTTCTCCACCAAAAATATATCCACTCAAAATATTTAAACCATGTACAAGGAACAATTAAAAAACTACATATTTCAGTTATCTGATTGTGGGCCCCTATAAATCAAGTTGAATATATTTATTAATTTACTTGAACAATTACACCAAAGTAAAGTATTAATTTTAAGCCTTAATGAATTCAACTTGCCTTGTAATAAAGAATATTCGAAAATTCAATCAACCATCAGAAGGTGTTTATTAAAAACGTATTAATCTTAATGGTCGTTTTATTTTCGCATGTTTCAAGTGAATTTTGATGACTTCAATCACAAGCCTTGCTCGAGATTAAAATCTGTGCGGTTAAGCGACACCATTTTAACATAATGTAGTAGTTAAGCGAGTCAATCAAAAGTGTCGATACTCTCACCTAAATTAATGAAACAGGGTAATATAGATAATCGTTTTCAATATCTGGTTGAGATCTTACGAAATAAAATTAATATTGCCATAGCTAATTAAATTGGGTTTCGTGCTTAAGAAATTCAACGTTATTACCGATTTTAGGTAAAACTTTTGGAGAATTTTGCTTTGCAATTGATAGATTTGATAGATGCACTTGTTTGAAATGTCACAATTTTCAAGAGCCCATACGTTGTGGAATAGTAGAAAAGGGATATCAGATGTTGCACGTATCTATTTACCGTGGGGTCTTAAAGTAATGAATCAAAGAATTTTATGCGAACTTATGAATTTAACTTAAAAATCCAGAAACAAGTCAATTTGTATACAGTTTTTTTGATCAATATGGGGATCTCGGAAACTAGCGGAGATAGAGCAATGGTTAAATTGGGAAAGATTTGCAGTTTTACTGGTCCAATTTAATGACACTTTCGGATTTTTGTAAAAAGTCATGGCTTACTAGATATTTTGAAAAAATGAAATTCTGTCGATTTAGTTAAATCCCTCTAGCTCCTTTGTTTTTGATTTTATAAAAAAAGTGTGAATATCAAAATTGAAGGGAATTGTATCCCGAATATGATTGTCATGTCCTCGTTTGCGTGACATCTCTCGTTTTCGAAATATGACTGAAATTTATTTTTTTTTTGAATGGAAACCATAGTTGGCTATGACTTCAAAAAATCGGACATTTTTAGAGCTTCCCAACGATATAATACTCGATACAGTTATTTATAAAAATAACGGAGTTATGGATGCTTTTCTCTCTTATTTTCACTTTTAACGTAGGTAGCCATGAAATAGATTGATTTATTAATAACTATTCCAAAAAACAAAAAACGATTTTTTTATTAGGTATATCAGATATAACGAAAAAACTAAATATAGGTACTTACTAAAAACTTAAGAAATTAAAGTACAAAACAATGGTTACAATTTATGTTTGAAAACTCTACCATTGTTATTTAGACAAAAAATGCATCTTTTTAAATTGACATTACCGCTTTCCTCACAGACCGCCCATTAATTTCTTCAATTGCTTTTAATACCGCCTCTCTAAGGTCACCAACTGTCTCATACTTTCTTTTGTATACTTTGTTTCTTAGCGCACCCCATAAATAGAAGTCTATAACTACCAAATCGAGAGACCGGGGTGGCCATTCGCGTGGGCCATTTCTTCCTATCCAAGAGTTTAGATAGATATTATCTAAGTGTTGTCTTACTAATAACGAGTTATGAGCAGGTGCTGCATCATGTTGGAACCATTCAATTTCCAAATGTGTTCTCAAATTCAAATTATGCAACATGTCTTGAAAAGTGTATTGCAAGAAATGCAAGTAGCGCTCCCCAATAAGTGATTGGTCATAGATAAAAGACCCCAGAATAGTAGACCCTATGATACCACACCAAACATTAAAACCAAATTTTATCAGGGGTCGTCTTTGTTCTACATGGAAAGGGTTTTCTTTAGCCCAGATATGCTCATTGTGTCTATTGAACATACCGCAGTTAGTAAATCTAGTTTTATCTTACCATAACACCTTTAATGGAAACTGTGGATTGTCAAGGCACATGTCTCTAAACCATGTACAAAACAAAATACGTCGATGTTCGTCACCAGCATGCTAAGTTTGAGAAACTGAAAGTTTTTAGGTACGGGTGGAACTTATGCGCTTTCAGTATCGTAACTACAGTTCGTTGAGATGTGCCAGCTTCTGCCGCAATCTCACGAGTTGATATAGATGGATTTTGATTTACCATTGCAAAAACATTTATTTGTGCTGCTTCGTTAATTTGATTTCGTTCCTTTGGTGGTTTAGCAAAAGATCCATATATGCTTAAACTATCGTAAAGGCTCTTAAATCTACATAGAGCAGGTTGACGACGATTAAAATATGAAAGTATACCTCAGCTGCACGAACTGAATTTTTATGGCATATGATATAACATTCCACCATATTCAGTTTTTCTCCGTTAGAATATTCCATTTTATTATGAAAACTTGTCAATTTCGACTGTCAGTTCAGCACTACTAATGGAATTACTCTCAAATGAGGAAACGTCAAAGTGAAAACAATCTTTTTCATGGCTACCTATGTTAAAAGTGAAAATAGTGTGATAGCCAACTATGGTTTCCATTCAAAAAAAGATAAGTTTGTGTCATATCTCGAAAACGAGGGGTGTCACACAAACGAGGACATGACAATCATATTCGGGATACAAGTCCCTTCAATTTTGATATTTACATTTTTTTTATAAAATTAAAAACAAAGGAGCTAGAGGGATTTGACTAAATCGATAGAAATTCGTTTTTCTTTAAATATCTAGTAAGCAATGACTTTTTACAAAAATCAGTCATTATATTGGGCCAGTAAAACTGCAAATCTTTCCCTGTTTAACCATTGCACTATCTCCGCTAGTTTCCGAGATCCCAATACTGACCATCAAAAAAAACTCACCTTGTGTAATCTCTATTGTGAAGTTCTTTAGTCGTATAGAATAGATCACCCTCCATGATACAATTGTGTTATTATTTATTTCGTTTTATTTAAACAAATGCACCAAACTTTTTAGTTTCTTATACAGATATTTGCAAGCACACTGTTTACATTAATTCTGACAGTAGACACGAGAGGGCGTATTTAAAATATCAAATCTCAATAATACAGTTATTCCTTCAAAGCCAATCAGAATGTTTAGTTCAAGTTACAATGAAATGGTCATAGAGGTAATACTTAATATAGAGTACTTAATATAGAGAACGTGAAGCCTCGAGAAAAACGTAAGGCACTGTGTGAGACGAAGAAAACTAAGTGTACATATCTAACTCTGTATAAGATTTTAGAAAAAAAGTCGATAGTGTTCATTTGGCAGTCGGTAAAGGGCACTTGTCAGGTTTATGTAAAAATTTAGTTTGTTTGACATTTTATGTGGTTTTTGTTCGATATCTTGTTCCAGGTAATAACAGTCCTCACAGCTACTTGTTTATAGAAATTTGTTTATAATGAATTGAGTTTTTTTGCTAAATTCTATAACTGAATCTATACCAATGCTCAGTTTATTTTGCTTCCTGCTTTACCAGAAAACAAAACCACAAGCAGCCGATCGGTATCACAAACAGCTCAGAGACCCGTTCAAGATGCAAAGCGAACGGTCGGCCGGCTTGTCAAGTTGAACGCTGATTCGAAAACAAGAAGTCCCTTGTACAAGTCGGTTTGCGGCATTGTTGATAGTTATCATAATATTTTATTGTTAAGCGATAATTATAATAATATCGCTTCTTTTATACTATCGATTGAAAACAGTTGTCTTAACAACGATGGTGTAAAAGAAAAAAAAATGAATCAGATACGATGTTTTGCCACGGTTGGTGTTTGTTGTTTTGTGTTGCAAACACATCATGGGTATTTTTGCCGTTATCAAATAACTGTTTTTAAATAGCGAATTTAAAATTACCAATATTGAGTATTTGTTCTGAACGCCCATTATATGCTACTGGATTATATTACATTATAATTCTAGTGATTTAACTCAGTGAAAAAGTATCATATTGAGGCGCAAGAACATTTTTAAGTTTGACATTGCTAGTTTTGAGATCTTTCAGCGACAATTTTTGGAGTTCACTAGTTAAGAATTCATTTTGATTTAAAGATGCCCAGCACGAAAACTGTATGTGTTATAGAATCAAGATTATGCAGACGTTATGAAAAACGTAAAAAATGAAAAAAAATAGTAGTAGGATAAAACCCATTAGATAAAACATTTAAAAAAATTATATAACCGACTTCTACCTACAACTAAAAAGCTAAAAATACAACCGTAGCAAATATATAACACATTCAATGTTGTTAGGTAGCTACCCAGGAAGTATAAAATGTAAACATTAAAAGGTACTCATTCTGTACAAATTAATTACCTACCAATTTAGTATATTTTGAAGCCGGTGTCAAGCAAATCTAAAATCCTTCATTGCGTACTTATCTATTGATTCATCAAACTTGATTGTTGCTTGGCACCGACTTCAAAAATATACTAGATTGGTAGGTAATTAATTTGTACAGAATGAGCACCTTTTTAATGTTTACATTTTTTACCTCCTGGGTAGATACCTAACAACACTGAATGTGTTATTTATTTAAGTAGTTTCTAAATGATTGAGGAGGTAAATGATTATTTTGAATGTTCATCTGGGATTTTCTCTCCTCGCAATGGTTTCTGAAAAATACAGATAAGTTAAGTACTTGAATATCAAAGTGTAGTATCTAAGGGCAGTTTGTGGAAATTGCCCGGAACACTAGTTTGCCCTCTTATAGAAAAAACTCTCCCGCAGGATTAACTGTGAGAAAGTAGGTCTACAGATTTGTCAACTATTTATTTGCTAAGGTTGTATTTTGTTATAATTACTTTTAGCCTTTTTGTTATAGGTGGAAGTCGGTTATATATATTTTTAAAATGTTTATAATACTACCCTGTAGTTATAAATTTTTCCGACACTTTTTTATTTTACCCTAACAAATTTTAGGTGTTTAACTGAGCAGGATATTATTAAAATTTTATGAATAATTTTTGAGATATATGAATGTTTCCTTTTTCTCATTAGATTTCTCATAATATACGTGTTTTATTACCGTTTATAACAGAAAACGTGATTAGCACATTATTATTAATTATTTTTGATTAAAGAGTGTTTCCAATATCCATATTTTTTTATTAATACTTTGTATACATAAGAAGATATATTTACACAATTAATGTAATGTCAATATTGTCAATGAAATGAATTCTTGTACGTGTTCCTACTTTATACAGTGTGAGTCGTAAATATTGCTATATTGGACATCTATTTTATTATTTCCATTAAGGGGAGTAACCCTGTATGAACCAGTCATCATGTATTTGTTATATTAAATTAAACAAATCTAAGACTCGTAGCACTATATTGCACAGGTCTGCAAAAACTGTGCAGATTTAAAAAAGTAACTTATACAGGATTACTCATTAATGGTTAAAAAATAATATATGCCCACTATAGCAATATTTACGATTTACGATATATGAACACGCCCAAGAATTCATTTCTTTAACATTATATTAATTGTGCGATTACATGTATTCAACTTTGTAATAAAAAAATGGTTGACTGAAAAACCATGTTACGTATATTGGAATCACCCTGTAATCAAACATAATTAACTGTAAAAAGTTTTGTGCAATATTTATGACAAATAATGTGAAAATCACGATTTCTCCAATAAGCGGAAATAAAACACGTCTATCATGCGAAATTTGATATAAATAATTTGGTCAAGTGCGAGTTGGACTCGCATACTTAGGGTTTCGTACCACCTTCAAGATTCGTATATTCCAATTTAAGACAAGCAGGGAATGAGTGCATTTTCTTATACTTACCCTTATATCTTTTAAAGGAAGCGTTTTAAATTTATAAAAAATATACACTTTGATTTTCCACACATAGACTTTTTATTTTATCTGCTTTAGGATTTGCTTGATTTTTATCACAATACATATGTATTAAATTTTCTAATTTGGCCCACAAAAAGTAACATTAGAATTTTATTTTACTAACAAACTTTCAGAAATGCCTATTATAATCTACTGTCTGAGTTTTGAGGCTCTGTAGATTGGAAGAAAAACGGCAAAATAGGTCAAAGTTTAAATTATAAATTATTAAATCTGTTATTCAAATTATTTAAAAATATAAATAAAATATATTTTTCAAATTTTAAATAGTGTAGTTTCTAAAGTGGGAATTAAGTCGATGTTTAATATTTTTAATATCTTTTATACAAATGATTTAAAAATATGATATATTTGTAATTCACATAATGAGCCTTCTATCTGATATATTACATGATGCGTTTGAAAATTGAATCTTTATTTTCCATTTAATTGTATAATTTTTCCCCAAAATTACTACGGGGGTTTTCTAGTAATTTATTTTCCGTTTAATTCTATTATTTGGAGGCCAAATAATAGAATTAGGTATTTTTTTCATATTTTTCCTATAAACAAAAAAAATGAGGTCTTAGAGTTTGGGGAATAACGAGGAGAATGGGTAATTTTTTTAAAATATTTTTTTAATATATTTTAAAATATTCATTAAAAAAAAAATAAAAAAATATATTTGTACCTATTCGTCATAATGAGCCCTGGGATTTGATATATTACATGACCCGTTAGAAACAATTATAATTTTTTATTTTCCATTTAATTCTATTATTTGCCCCCCAAAATGAATATTAGGGGTTTCTTCTTATTTTTCCAGTAAAGTTCAGGTGAGGGGCTATACCTCCATTTTTTTCAAAATTTTCCAGCTTATGGTTTCGGAGATAAGGGGGGGGAATGGGTAAATTTTTTTATATTTTTGTTAATATCTTTTAATTAATTTATTTTAAAAATATGAATAAATATATTTGTTTTCGTCGTAATGAGCCCTTTCATTTGATATATAACATGATGGGTTAGAAACAATTTTAATTTTATATTTTCCATTTAATTCTGTAATTGGCCCCCCAAAATTAAAAGTAGAGGTTTCTCCATATTTTTCCAGTAAACTTCAGGTCAGAACCTATATTTTTTTCAAAACTTTACGTTTTATAGTTTCGGAGATAAGGGGGGGGATTGGTAAATTTTGGTATATTTTCGTTAATATCTTTTTAAATATATTTTTTTAAATATGAAAAAAATATATTTGTGTTCCTCAGAATGAGACCTTTCATTTGATATATTACATGATGCGTTTGAAAACTTTTTTATTTCTAAATTTTTATTTAATTCTATAATTTGCCCCCCAAAATTAACATTAATGGTTTCTCCTTAATTTTCCTGTAAAGTTCGGGCAACGCTGTATATTTCCTATTTTTTTTCAAAATTTTAGGCTCAGTACTTTCGGAGATCAGGGGGGACCGCCGATTTTTTTAGTTTTTCCCCCTAGAAGTAGCCCTAATATCAAAATTTTTTCTTTTACGATATGTACTCCTGATCGGATCGCCAAACTATACATTGATACCAAATTTGAACCTCTTCCGTCCAGTAGTTTAGGAGAAAATGGCTGTGATGTGACAGAGGCAGAAATCCTGAGTGATATAATAAGGGTATCCGTATATTGTATATACGGAACCCTAAAAATGTGGCATTTTCGATGTTTAACACCATGTATGTCGAAAACTAGTCATAAAATCTGTTTGAGCCCATGTACTCTTTTTGTCAGAACAGCAAGTTCAACAACATCCCAACATTTCAAAAAATTTTACGGATGTCCATTTTTCAATAAAAAAGGTTTCTGGTCCTTTTCATTTAAATTGACATTTAACAGTTTTAGGAACAAAATGAACACTGTAGGTACGAATTGACTTAATAAGCCAAAAATATGTTTAAATATATTAATTATTACTACTGTTTGATAATCGACCAATATACCTATTTTAAGTAACATAGTTAGGGATACAGCTAGTAAATTCTAGATAAGACAAGTTTTTTGACCCAAGATTTGTTTTTATTTTCGAAAACACCTGGTGTGAAATCTGGTCGTATCAATTTAATTCTTATTTTCCTCTACCAATTCAATATCCTTCAATTATCCCAGGAAGATATACAAAATGATACTGTCAAGACTATTACACTTAGCCGACTGGTAGTGCATCTGTTTTATCGATCAATGACAAGTTTGACATGTTAAACCTCAATAGCTTCGGTTTGTGTGATACATTGCGTAGCACTTTTTTTTAAATTCGCCTTCATATTCACCTACAATGTTATTTTTAGTCTTAATTACTCCATTTCAAGGTGTCAAACTATCTGGAAATCGATTAGTTTATGAGCAAGTGCCTACTGTCTTTATTTATATGTTACATTGACTTGAGAAGATAAAGGATTATCGAAGTTAAGGTCGAAACAAATGCCAAAACTGTTGTTTTGATATGCAAAACTGATTAAAACAGTAAAGACGTAAGAATCGTTGTTGATCACTGTAAATTTTTTTTCTGGAAAGAATACAGCAATCAATCAAAGGGTTGTGTGAATGATCGTCAGATCAGATACAAAATTGATTGGAAACTATCTGAGATTGACAATCTGCCTTTGTTTGTAAAAATAATTATACAGTGTTAGTCACAAATTTAACTGATGACATAACAGTAATCGATGACGTCACTGGACTACTGTTGCCACTAGTTTTAAATAGGACCTTATGGCAAAATTATAAAAATAATAAAATTATTATTTCATATTTACACTGTAATTAAGTATACGAAATCTTGAAGCAACTGTTCAAAATGTGCTCCGTTTATCTGCTGATATAAATACCTCAACGCTACCAGGTAAAGCTAGAAAAACAGTTATAAAAAATATTATGAAGCTATTGAAACCTGCTAAAATTATTGGGCAGCTGCCCGGAATTGATAAAAACAACATTGCGGAGCTACTAGGAACATCTAGAAAAAACTCCGAAGATACGGGAAACAACTTAAAAAGCATAGTAAAGCTACCGAGAATAGTTAGAAAAAAACGTTTCGAAGTCAACGGAAACAGTTAAAACAAATTGAGAAGCTATCCGGTACAGGTAGAAAAAAGACTGAGAGGCTACCGGGAAACGCTAGAACAAACATTTTGAAGCAACTCAGAAAACCTAGAAAAAAAATGACTACGACGCTACCAGGTAAAGCTAGAAAAACAGTTATAAAAAATATTATGAAGCTATTGAAACCTGCAGCTGCCCGGAATTGATAAAAACAACATTGCGGAGCTACTAGGAACAACTAGAAAAAACTCCGAAAATACGGGAAACAACTTAAAAAACATAGTAAAGCTACCGAGAACAGCTAAAACAAATTGAGAAGCTGTCTGGTACAGCCAGAAAAAAGACTGCGCAGTTATTGTGAAAAGCTAGAACAAACATTTTGAAGCAACCGGAAACAGCTACAAATTGATAAACTATGTGGTACTGCTAGAAAAAAAAAACTGCGACGCTACTAAGTAAAGCTAGAAAACTATTGGGAGGCTATTGAAACCAGCTAAAAACATTGCGCTGCTGCTGGGAATGGCTAAAAACATTGCGGAGCTACTAGGAACATCTAAAAAAAATACTACGAAGATACGGGGAACAACTATAAAAAGGTTAGTATAGCTACCGAAAATACTTAGAAAAAACATGTTGAAGTTAACGGAACAGCTAGAAAAAAATTGAGAAGCTACCTGGTACATCTAGAAAAGAGCCTGCGTAGTCCCAATTGATGTCTACGAGTTGACGTCATACTGTCAGATGCGAGATCTCTATGGCGTGTCGTCACAGTGTCATTCTGTCAACTGGTAGAGCGATTTCCTTGTTGCGCCATCTAGTGAGAGAAATGTGAGTAATGGTGGTTGATCTGCTTAGCTATACTATTTATTTTATTTAAAGTTTTTCGAATCTTTTATTGTTCTCTTTATTCTTTCTTTTGAAGTGTTGCACATTGGTGAGACTGTTCTTGTAATGTTTGTAATGGGTGATACAGGCTACTTGTTTGAAACACGAATTGTAAATAAACAAAACAAAACATTTTTTAGCAATGTATTCGAATAAATTTACAGACAGTCGTGTAATATGATGACCTCTTCACAAAGAGGACTTCGCCCTTTGATATCGGCTTCTTATTTTTTATATTAAACACTGTAGGTATTTCTTCAGACTAGACGTAAGCCGAGACTCCACAAAAGATTTCTGTCGTCTTTAGAAAAGTGACATGTATTCTAGTGCACGTACAAATCAGTTGGGACAATACACTTTTTCTTTTGTTTTAGACATTCACACGTGGTTAGATGGCTGAATAATTACGTACTAGTTTAATAAAAAATGCAAGTTTTCATTTACGATTCCGTCTTGTTCGAAAACATTTTATAACAGAATAAGAAACTTTTTTTATACAAAATTTTTTATTAAACTTAAGTACTCAAAAAAATGGGGCTGACTCTCAATATTTCTTGAGATATTTGCATCATGATATCACAACATATACTGATACAACTGATACGAATTTCTCGACTTATTTTAATGATTTTTTTGGTAAAAACTAGCACACTTTAAAGCAACAAACTGTAAATGTAAAAATAAAAACGTTTCAAGAGATGAATCTGACCTCAACTACCCACGAGGTTTTTTTTAGACATTAACACAGAAAATATAATAACAAAATAACTCAACACTAACGGACCATTTGAAGCCCACCACATATGACTGGTTATTTGTAGATAGGAATTACAGAGCAAAAAATCAGAAAATACTGAATTGTTACGATTTTCAAAATTGTTAAAAATGTTTAACAATGTCGAGACTGTCAAAGAATGTCAAAAATGTCGAGATTAAAAAAACTTTAAAAATACTGAAAAATGTCGAATATAGCAAAAAATACCAGAAATTACTAAAATTGCCACAAAAATGTTACAAAAATGTCAGAAATTATTAGAAGTACCTATCAAAAAACTTGAAAAACATGAAATGTCAAAAAAGTGATTTTTTTTAAATGTTAAAAAGAGTTAAATAACACCAAAAATTGTCAAGAATGTCAAAAAACCTCTAAAAATAGAGTGCGTGAGGTGGTATGTGCGCTTGTAAGTGCTTGACTGACGTAATCAAGCACTAGTCAGATGGGGGTTTAGACAGAGAAACATACGTTATTTTTCTCTCATCGCGTGTTTTTTTTTTGGCTTCACGTACTCTAATTTAAGTAATGCTGCTATGGGAAAATGTCAAAAACCCCAAGTAATATCAGGAATGTCTAAAAACACCAAAAAATGTCGACCACAAAAAACATCAATTCAAAAAGAATTGGAATAATTTCTAAAATATCCGAAAAAAAAGTCTAAAACTATAAAGAATTGTTAAAACACTCAAATCGCAAAAAATAAATAAACATTAAAAATGTGGAAAAATGTATAAAAAATGTCAAGAATGTTAAAATTGACACCTGTAGCCTTTAGACATTCTAATAAAGGGAAAACCGGGAACAAAGATTAATTTTACAGATAACATGACAACACAGAATTTTGGATACATTTATAAATAATATTAACGGAAATACACTTGCTAAGTTTTCCGAAAAACAGTCACCAATTGTCAAAAATGTTTCGATGTAAATGGACGCCAATTTGCAATTCTATAGATTAATACCTAGTTACCAAGCAGTTAAGAACTTAATAAGATTTTACCTTATGGCATTAATGGATCTATTGTTCATTAATTCTGATTTGTTGAGAAGTCGTTATTTAGGTTCATATTCCAATGAAAATGACGTATTAGTGTTTTTGAAACAAATAAATCATAGCCCTTAGAAAAATTAAAACCTAACTTACTTTTATGCACTTGCTCATTCCAAAAATTAAAAAAACCTAATATGGAGGTCATAAGACAAATGAAAGTAAGGGGGTTTGCGGGATAACAACGATTGAGACATGTGATACATGCCATCTTATTCGTCTTAAAAAAGTGTTCGAATGTTTCGTTTTGACAGCCATCAAATTAACCGTTTCGGATTTACCGGAGAAAAACGAAATCTGTCATTTTCTGTTTTTACCGATTATTTCCAAAAATAATTGACCGACTGTATATAGGGTGAGTTTTTTTGATGATCAGTATGGGGATCTCGGAAACTAGCGGAGATAGAGCAATGATTAAATTGGGAAATATTTGCAGTTTTACTGGCCCAATTTAATGACACTTTCGGATTTTTGTAAAAAGTCATGGCTAACTAGATATTTTGAAAAAACGAAATTCTATCGATTTAGTCAAATCCCTCTAGCTCCTTTGTTTTTGATTTTATAAAAAAAGTGTAAATATCAAAATTGAAGAAAATTGTATCCCGAATATGATTGTCATGCCTAGTTTGCGTGACAGCACTGGTTTTCGTTTTTCGATATGACACAAACTTATCTTTTTTTGAATGGAAACCATAGCTGGCTATGACCTCAAAAAATCGGACATTTTTTGAGCTTTTCAACGATATAATACTCGATATAGTTATTCATAAAAATAAAGGAGTTATGGTTGCTTTTCTCTTATTTTCACTTTTAACCTAGGTAGCCATTTAAAAATTGTTTTTCACTTTGACGTTTCCTCATTTGAGAGTAACTCCATTAGTAGTGTTAAACTGACATTCGATATTGACAAGTTTTCGTGATAAAATGGAATATTCTAACGAAGAAAAACTGAATATGGTGGAATGTTATATCATATGCCATAAAAAGCAGTTCGTGCAGCTGAGGAATACTTTCATAGATATTTTAATCGTCGTCAACCTGCTCTATGTACATTTAAGAGGCTTTACGATAGTTTACGCAGATATGGATCTTCTAAACCACCAAAGGAACGTAATCAAATTAACGAAGCAGCACAAATAAATGTTTTGGCAATGGTAAATCAAAATCCATCTACATCAACTCGTGAGATTGCGGCAGAAGCTGGCACATCTCAACGAACTGTAGTTAAGATACTGAGAGAGCACAAGTTCCACCCGTACAAACTTTCAGTTTCTCAAACCTTGCAAGCTAGTGACGAACATCGACGTATTTTGTTTTGTACATGGTTTAGAGACATGACATTTGACAATCCACAGTTTCCATTAAAGGTGTTATGGTCAGATGAAACTAGATTTACTAACTGCCGTATGTTCAATAGACACAATGAGCATATCTAGGCTAAAGAAAACCCTTTCCATGTAGAACAAAGACGACCCCAGATAAAATTTGTTTTTAATGTTTGTTGTGGTATCTTCGGGTCTACTATTCTGGGGCCTTTTATCTCTGACGAATCACTTACTGGGGAGGGCTACTTGCATTTCTTGCAATACACTTTTCAAGACATGTTGCATAATTTGAATTTGCGAATTCTTTTAAAAACTGAGTGGTTCTAACATGATGGAGCACCTGCTCATAACTCGTTATTAGTGAGACAACACTTAGATAATGTCTATCCAAATTCTTGGATAGGAAGAAATGGCCCACGCGAATAGCCATCCCGGTCTTCCGATTTGGCAGTTATACACTTCTATTTATAGGGTGCGCTAAAAAACAAAGTATACAAAAAAAAAGTATGACACAGTGGTGACCTAAAGGAGACAGTATTACAAGCAATTGAAGAAATTGATAGGCGGTCTGTGAGGAAAGCGGTAATGTCAATCTTAAAAAGATGCCTTTTTTATCTAAATGGTGGACTTTTCGAACATAAATTGTAACCATTATTATGTACTTTAATTGCTTAAGTTTTTAGTAAGTACCTACTTATTTAGTTATATCTGATATACTTAATAAAAAAATCGTTCAAGTTCAATGTTTTTTGGAATAGTTATTAATAAATCTATTTCATGGCTAACTACATTAAACGTGAAAATAAGAGAGAAAAGCATCCATAACTCCGTTATTTATATGAATAACTACATCGAGTAATGTATCGTTGAAAAGCTCTAAAAAATGTCCGATTTTTTGATGTCATAGCCAACTATGGTTTCCATTCAAAAAAAGATTAGTTTGTGCCATAACTCGAAAACCAGAGCTATCAAGCAAACGTGGACATCACAATCATATTCAGTATTGAATTCCCTTCAATTTTGATATATACACTTTTTTATAAAATCAAAAAACAAATGAGCTAGAGGAATTTGACTAAATCGACAGAACTTCGTTTTTTCAAAATATCTAGTAAGCCATGACTTTTTACAAAAATTCGAAAGTGTCATTAAATTGGACCGGTAAACCTGCAAATCTTTCCCAATTTAACCATTGCCCTATCTCCGCTAGTTTTCATGATCCCCATACTGATCATCAAAAAAAAACTCACCCTGTATATACCCCATGCACTAAGTATCCTCTAAAATTTCTCCCATTTACTTTCCCCTTTGCTGTAGGTATAATAGGAGCCGAGGTCCCTGTTTAGAGAAGAGAATTTGGGACACCTTGTATATTGCTACAATTTGAAACAGTTGATTTCCAATTTTTATATAATTCCTTTTTTAGGTTGAATTATGAATGAACACACCATACTCCATACGCTTACTGAGCGACCTTGTAATCGGCTTATAAAATTACGAATATAATAAATATCATTACCCAATCAAGTGGACAACCAAGAAAATGAGCAAATACTAGTCATTCAAACCCGAGGTGTATAATTTCCACAGAATAAAACCAGAAACAATTAAGATTAAGGTATCATAAAGGCTAATAATTTGTTTGCAAAATCTCTTACTTATTAATATAATTTGATGGGAATATAGAGGAGAATAAACCAAAAATTATTGCGTATTAAAAATTAAGAGGACACACCCTTACAGCTCCCTCACAACCGAAAGCGAATCTTTTTTCATCGTCGATAAACTGTAATTATTTCCATGCAACGTTTCTTACTAGCATTAGTAACTTATTACACAGGATGAGAATAATTTCAAAAGTGGTTCTCATTAATATAAATGCCGGGCAAGTAATAAAAATACTCCAATACTCGAATTCGACGTTTTTAAATTATTATTGTACGTTTCCTTTTCGATGGAGTCGGTTACATCCTGCATTGAAAAAATACGCATTTAATGTAATTGTATTGCTAATTTTACAACACAATAAAGTGTGAGTATATTGAACTGATAGATTCTCCATAAAAGACTCCACAGGATCCCGTAAAATGAGGTGGTGTTCCATCTTGTTGATACCAAATAGATTCATCAATATTTTTTGGATAATTTCGACTGGGTACTAAATTCATATTCATTTCGCTAAGAATGTTATTCTAATATCCAGCGATCTAGAGGAGCTAAAAGAACTGTCTCTAAAATTTTGAGGTACATGAAATTAATGAGCCAGAATATACTGGCTGTATATGAATAAGTGCGAAAAAAATCAAGATCTGCCTTCTCCAGTCATTTTATTACGAATAGTTCCTATGAATCTATGTCCGCAAACGCTTCGTTATCGATGTACAAGGTGTTGAAATATTCAGATTTTTACAGTTTTTTTCCCTCTCACTACTAAAGTTATCGAGATATTTAGTTCAATTTTGTAGAAAAAATGCCTCTTTGAAGTTTTCATACTTTATAATGAATTATCAGCAAGTAACTGGGCTTACTTAGATGAATTTACTGATCCGGATAAAGCAGTTGATACTTTTTTAAACGACTTCCAAAAAGGAGGAGGTTATCAATTCGTCGCGTATTTTTTCGCTTTTTTTTTGTATGTATGTTACCTGATTTCTTCTCCTGTGGTGCACCGTTTTGAATGAATCTTGTTTAATAGAATATATATCCGGATTGGTGAAACTTCAAATTTTGGAAAAGAATTCTATTGGTAAAGTGATAAAATTTGCGAATGAACATATGCGTGCATGGAAATCTACCAATATCCCTAATATTTTAGTCGATTTTTCGATAACTCCTTATGGATGTGTATAGTTTTTTAACGTTTAATCTAGTAAGGAAGATCCTTAGGTGATCTCATATACTTTTTCTGCGACGTGCAACTTGCAGTTTTGCAGAAAATCGCCGAAAATTCCAAAATTCTTAACAAAAATTTCATCGAAATGACATTACGGACATTTCCTCATAAATATTTTAATTCCAACGTAATAGTGCAGTAATTTTTGGCACTGGAAGTTTTAATTGCGAATTTGAAAATTTTCTATGTACATCTCAAGCATATAGGTAGTAAAGCATAGTATTTTCGGCTCCTTAAATCAATGAGTACCAAGCTCGTTTTGTTTGTATACCAGGAAAATACCTATTTAAATGCAATTTTTTCCATTTTGCGATGACGGTGCTTTTAGTTGTCACATTCTACCAGCCTAATAGTCACATGTCAAACTTTAAACTGCTCTTTGGTACGTTTATACACAGTGTTTAGTTATAGCAAACAAAATCAGAAAGTAAAGTGGTATAAGGAGTTGCATTTATATGAAGATTGAAATATAGGACGGACTAGAATGATAGTGGTCCGTAGGCAGCCGTATATACAGGATGGTTGGAATATATGCTGCAGTTGAATTATATTTATACAGTGTGATTAAAAAATTATTTCTTTTATAGCTCATATGAAGTTGCATAAAGTGTGGAGAGGAATTAATGTTACACAGGACGATAATATAAAATGTAAAAAATGAACTAATTATGGGCTAGCCCACGAGGAGTTATATACTATGGTTGGAATATAGGAAGGATTTGACTCCGTAAATATGGGATGGATTCTACTCCGTCCTATAAAAGGCAGCTAACAAATTTATGCTTGTATGTGGGCAGTCGTATGTACAGGATGGTTGGTACATAGGTTGGAGTGGAAGTATCTATAGTTATACAGGGCTGTCAAAAAAAGTTGAAAAAAGGTTACATGGCGTAGTCCATAAGGCATAAATATATTTTTTGCTTATTAAGTCAACGCGTACTAGTACATTTTGTTCGTAAAGATTTACCTGTCAATTTAAATAAGAAAGTATCATTGTGTAATGTTGAGGCTTTCGATGTTACCTACCAATCTAGTATATTTTTGAAGTCGGTGCCAAGCAACAATCAAGTTTGATGAATTAATAGATAAGTACGCAATGAAGTATTTTAAATTGGCTTGGCACCGGCTTCAAAATATACTAGATTGGTAGGTAATTAATTTGTACAGAATGAGCACCTTTTAATGTTTACATTTTTTACTTCCTGGGTAGGTACCTAACAACATTGAATGTGTTATTTATTGAATGTATTTTGTTATAATTATTTGCTAGAGTTGTTATTTTGTTTTATATAATAAACTATTCCAAATTATTTTTAGCTTTTTAGTTATTTCCAGGTTTACTTCTGAATTCGGAACAATTTCATTTATAAGAAATTTTTTTACTAAAATTTTGCAGACTTAGAACTCTTACTAAAGAGAAAATTAAATTGGAGCAATAGAGTCTGAAATACCCAACAATGCTCAGAGATTTTGGTCTTTTATAAAGACAAAAAATAACTCTTCCAGGATCCCTGGCTTACAATGGAATTTCCCATAAACACCCCAAGACATAGTAAACGCTTTTGCAGAATTCTTTATAAATTGTTACTCACCACCCAATCTGAAGCAAAATGAGGTACTACAGGAGAAAGATCTGATGATATTGCATAATATCGATTTCAATAACATATCTGAGGCAGACATTTTTAAAGCAGTTAAGAAAATTAAACAACAAAATGTACTCAGGTCCAGACAGGATTCCATATTTTCTTGTTAAAGATTGTATTGGTACATTCTGTACACAATTGAAGTCATTATATAATCTATCTGTAGACAGGCAATTTGCCCAACTGCTTGGAAAATTACCTATTTTGAAGAGTGGAGGTAAATCCTATGTAGTTAATTATAAAGTCATATCAATGTTATCCAATTTCGCGAAGCTCTTTGAAATTGTTCTATATAACCGGATATATCCATGTGTTTCTCAATATAATTCAGTTGATCAACATGGCTTCAGTGCTAAAAAATTGACCATGACAAATCTTGTCCCGTTTTCTCAATTTCTTGCAGATGTGTTAGATGATCAGAAGCAAGCTGATGTAATTTATATAAATTTTTCAAAGGCCTTTGATAGCATTGATCATGAAATTTTAATTAATAAGCTGTCGCAGTTTGGATACAGTACCAAAGCCATAACTTTTATGCAATCATATCTCCAAAACAGAACTCAGTTTGTTTCATATAATAAATATAATTCTTACTATTTCGTTCCAACGTCCGGCGTTCCCCAAGGGTCAAATTTGGGACCCTTCCTATTTCTAGTGTTTATAAATGACTTAATTATCTGTACAGATTTTAAGCTGCAAACGAAATTTCTTTAAACGTTGTTTTCTTGAAATGGTACATATTAATAATGATACAGACTCTATAAATAAAAGAACAGACGTACAAAATCTAAACGTCCTATATTGTAATTTATTGGAATTAGAGAACAAAATAATTTGGTCATGTGCGAGTTGGCATACTAAGGGTTCCGTACCACCTTCAAGATTCTAATATTCCAGTTTCAGACAAGCAGGGAATGAGTGCATTTTCTTATATTTGTCCTAATATCTTTTCAAGGAAGCGTTTTAAATTTATAAAAAATATACGCTTTGATTTTCCACACATAGACTTTTTATTATCTGCTTCAGGATTCGCTTGATTTTTATCAGAATACATATGTATTTAATTTTCTAATTTGGCCCCCAAAAATTAACATTAGAGTTTTATTTTATTAATAAACTTTCAGAGAAGTCTTTTATAATCTACTGTCTGAGTTTTGAGCCTCTGTAGATTGGAAGATAAAGGGCAAAATAGGTCAAGTTTTAAATTATAAATTATTAAATACAGGTGTGGAAACTCGTTCTCTGGGGTCGGGTAGAATCCCATGCGATTTCGAATCAATCAACGCAATACGCAGGAGAATGAAGTCCGTGTGACGCGAGTTCGGACGTATTCGGGCGGTAAATACTTTTTTTTATCACCACATTCCGACGATTCCAATCGCTTAAAAATAAAACATACGATATGTTGTAAATAATTATAAGGTTAATGATTAATTTCTTATTGACAATTTTTTTAACAGTTACTAATTTATTTTATTTTTAAGAGTATCTATTTTATTTCATTTTTAAAACAGAAAAAATGTTAAGTTTTCGTTCTGGCGTAATAGCGGACATTTAATTTTTCATCACAAAAATCATGAAAAGGAAAAATGCTCCGAAATCCGTATTATTTGCGTAAATTCATACTCCTTCGTTGATAAAACCTTACTGACGAGGAAAGAGACGGACGACGGACGGTCGCTCTATGACTATCGATGCCCCGCCCCATACGATAGGATATTCTCGTGCTTTACCTTGAATGCTCGTGAAACAGACGTACTTAAAACGACAATCCTTGTCTCATGCATATAGTAGCAGTTCCGTCCTTGTTTAACGTTAGCATTCTCCGACCCCAGTCAAACGTTTTCCATACCTGTATATTATTCAAATTATTTAAAAATACAAACAAAATATATATTTCAAGATTTAAATAGTGTAGTTTCTAAAGTACGAATTAGGTCGATGTTTAATATTTTTGTTAATATCTTTTAAACAAATGATTTAAAAATATGATATATTTGTAATTCACATAATGAGCCTTTTGAAAATTGAATTCTTATTTTTCACTTAATTGTATAATTTGTCCCTAAAATTACGCTTCTAGTTACTCGAATGAGTAGCAGAAGGCTATGAGAATTATGCGAACCGACCTGAAGAGGGCAGGTGTGACTCTGCCGAAACGTCGTCATTTTACCATCGATCCCGGCAGGGATCAGTTATCAACTACGTGGATGAATTCCCGAAAACCACCTAAAACATTTAGTGCCCGCGAAAACTTAAAAACAAATATATATATATATATATATATATATATATATATATTCTCAGAGGCTTCCGCGGTCATGACTATGAACAAGGCTAGGTTCCGGGTGTAAACCGCGTCTGAATTTATTATATACTCGACGTTTCGACTCCTGCTTTGGAGCCATTATCAAGTGACAAAAGTGAAAAAGAGTTTTAGAGTCTAGATCGAACTCGGGGTCTCAATCTGCCTACTCCCCAAGAGTCACTAGATAACTGAACTGAATTTGAGTCAGCTCTGCTTCTTTTATTTATAGTTAGCGGTGGGTTAGGAGGGGATGTCACGTGATGAAGGGGCTGTGTAGTGATTGTTTGGGTGTTGTTGGGCGTGTCTGCTTTGTTTAATCTGGCGATTACGGAGGTCCACAGCATGGACCTCTATAATTACCAGACTAATTAAGGCGCGGCAATCGGACTTTTTTAACTCCTCTTCAACGGTTGCCCCGATTTTGATGAAATTTTTTGGTACGTGCTAAGTTTAGATTCACAATTGTACACGGTAGGGGCGCTGCGATCAGATTCTAGGAATATTTTTATATTTGCCATAAAACTAAACACGAACTTTTCTACTCCTTGCAAAGCACCACTTAGTAATGAATAAAAATGAATAAGTAAATTATTTTGTGAGTTAATATAATTCTTTAATTTAATTCGTTAAATACTGTATAGATTTTCTTCTAGTTACAAAAGCAGACCTTTTTGTAAAACAATAAAGTTTAACGTAATTTTACAATTGAAATTTATGTAAGCTGGTTTCTTGGGCTGTATTCTTAACTACTGCTTTGTTCACCACCCCCGGCGTTGAAAAATTATACTATAATGAGGTAAATACACTCCCGTCACTCATTCAATTGCTCTGCCCAACCCGAAATGTAAATTTTCTGCTACTGTACAATAATAGCCTGACATTCTGCCCAAAGATATAACACACATATTATTAAGGATGTCCATTTTGTCTATATAAGTATTTCACGATGTTTTATAAAATTATATTTAATTGAGAATGTAAATTAGCTATAAATATCGGCCTAAGATGATGATCGATCTATTCTTGGCCGACAGAAAATAAAAACTTTACCACATGTTATAAAATAGTCCGTGAGGTGATGCCCCATATCTCTAATTTTTTTTTCAAAAATTTTCAGCTTATAGTTTCGGAGAAAATAGGGGGGGGGTGGGTGAATTATTGTATATTTTTGTTAATATCTTTTAAACTAATCATTTTTAAAACATGAATAAATATATTTGTCAGCCCTTACATTTCGACGCGTTTGAAAATTTTTAAATTTTTAATTTAACTAGCTGTCGCCCAGTGGTCGAAATTCGACCAATTGTGTCAATATCTCTGGCAGGTTAAGTAACCTGAAAGTTTTATCGTGACATTCTAACCTAGGACTTCAGGGAGAACAGCAATTACGCTGAACGGATCCAGATTCGGAACCTCTGCGTGATAGTTTTCTCGAAAATCCTAGATGCCGGTCTTACATCACGCTTCTACAAATAAGTAACGAAATTCAAGTTTTTTTTCAGATATAATTCATAGGACTTTTTTTGTGTTCAAATTCGTAATTCTTAATTTAATATGACAACAATTTAACCGTAATTGGGCTACCCTACATATTTATTTTTTCTAACCTCCTTGTATAGCTATAATTGCACTCAATTCTCTAACATTTATTAAAATCCTCATTATAATAGATCTATCTCATTATATATTTCCACCACCCTGTATATGCAACTGCTCATGGACCACGCATAATATTTTTTAACATTTTTGAACCACCAGGTAAACCATTCTGTATATGCCACTGCCTATGAGCCACCTATATTCCAATCATCATATATATGGAACTCTTCGTGGGCTATCCTATAAATCATTTCCTTTTTTAACATTTTTTATCATCATCCTGTATATCTGTAATTCCTCTCACCCTATATTGCATCTTCCTTATATATACAATTGCTTATGGGTTACGAAATGTTGCATTTCCATTTCCGCCACCCTGTATATGAATCTATGTATAATATTTTTTGCACCACCCTGTATAACTGTAATTCTACTGTACCTTCTATTCCAAGAACCCTGTAAATTCAACCGCTAATGGCTTCCCTATATAATTATTTTATTAGTTATAATTGCACTCTACACTATATTTTAAACACCCTATATATGCAACTGTTTATGTGCCACCCACGAAAAAAATGATTTCTAACATATCTGGAATCGCCCTGTATAATTATAATATACAACGATTACTTTACCACTAAACAATAACAACGCTTGCATGCCACTTCCAGTAGTACATGCTCTAAGTATATAACAGCATTGCTCCCTCTATATATAATTACTCATTGTTTTGAGTCTGGCGGCGGCGGCACATTCAGTTGTTTGGCGTTGACATTATGGACGTAAATAGTAAATAAAATTTTTTTTGTTATATTTTATTTAATGAATGAACCAATATTATAAATTAATATTAGAATTCAGCATTGAAGGTTGTCATTAGCTACTAAACAAAACAAAAATGATTGAGAGACAGAGGAGAAAATGATATCTAATCGTTTTGTCTTTGCTTATTTATATATAGATTTTATAGTCAGTGTATTGAACCTAATAGATGTCGGTGACATCTACCGTCTAATGAGTAATTTAAGTATATGAAGGCATACTATGCTATAATATATACCATACTCTTGACAGATGGTTCGAGTGTTTTATATAAAAACACATAAGTAAATATATATATACAGATATATATCCACATATTTAGAACTATATCATTCAACGTATGACAGCCGTTTCGAACTAGGAGTTCTCGTCAGATACGCTTCCTTGAATGACAAGTTCTAAAGCGAAATACTTGGATGTTATACACTCAGTAAGACAACAGTCAGTGTTGTCAGTGTTGAACGGTAGCCCTGGTTCGAAACGGCTGTCATACGTTGAATGATATAGTTCTAAATATGTGGATATATATCTGTATATATATTTACTTATGTGTTTTTATATAAAACACTCGAACCATCTGTCAAGAGTATGGTATAATAGCATAGTATGCCTTCGTATACTAAAATTACTCAATAGACGGTAGATGTCACCGACATCTATTAGGTTCAATACACTGACTGTTGTCTTACTAATGTTTATAACATTCAAGTATTTCACTTTAGAACTTGTCATTCAAGGAAGCGTATCTGACGAGAACTCCTGGTTCGAAACGGCTGTCATACGTTGAATGATATAGTTCTAAATATGTGGATATATATCTGTATATACATTTACTTATGTGTTTTTATATAAAACACTCGAACCATCTGTCAAGAGTATGGTATATGTTATAGCATAGTATGCCTTCATATACTTAAATTACTCATTAGACGGTAGATGTGACCGACATATATTAGGTTCAATACACTGACTGTTGTCTTACTGATGTGTATAACATCTAAGTATTTCACTTTAGAGCTTGTCATTCAAGGAAGCGTATCTGACGAGAACTCCTGATTCGAAACGGCTGTCATACGTTGAATGATATAGTTCTAAATATGTGGATATATATCTGTATATATATTTACTTATGTGTTTTTATATAAAACACTCGAACCATCTGTCAAGAGTATGGTATATTAGCATAGTATGCCTTCATATACTAAAATTACTCAATAGACGGTAGATGTCACCGACATCTATTAGGTTCAATACACTGACTGTTGTCTTACTGATGTGTATAATATCCAAGTATTTCACTTTAGAATTTGTCATTCAAGGAAGCGTATCTGACGAGAACTCCTGATTCGAAACGGCTGTCATACGTTGAATGATATAGTTCTAAATATGTGGATATATATCTGTATATATATTTACTTATGTGTTTTTATATAAAACACTCGAACCATCTGTCAAGAGTATGGTATATTAGCATAGTATGCCTTCATATACTAAAATTACTCAATAGACGGTAGATGTCACCGACATCTATTAGGTTCAATACACTGACTGTTGTCTTACTGATGTGTATAACATCCAAGTATTTCACTTTAGAACTTGTCATTCAAGGAAGCGTATCTGACGAGAACTCCTGGTTCGAAACGGCTGTCATACGTTGAATGATATAGTTCTAAATATGTGGATATATATCTGTATATATATAGATTTTATAATTTGTCCACTAAAATTAAAATTACGGGTTTCTCCTTATTTTTCCTGTAAATTTCAAGTAACATTCTATGTTCCCTATTTTTAACCGACTTCAAAAAGAAGGAGGTTCTTTTTTTATGTTTGTTCAGCTATTACTTGCAAACAGCTCAAGGAATTTCGACCGTTTATACTGGATCCTGTTCTGGGAGATCGCGAAGTGGTCCCATATTTTTTTCAATGACATAGCTTTTACCGTTTCATAGAAACTGGGGAAAAACTGTTTGACCGACTTTCTTATTCAGTAAGCTTTGGTGAAGTCGCAGGGATTCAAAATATGGAAGTTTTTCTTTCGGAACATGGAATAAATTGAAAAGAAAGTGGATTGGTTCCGGGATATCAGGAAGTGGCATTTATAATTTAAACAACTCCTTCTGGGGATTTCTTTTTCAGTGAGTATAATTTACTTAAAATGTTTTTTTTTAATTTTTTTGGTTCTTACAGGTATAAGAGTTATTTGTTTGATTTGATGTATTAACCTAACTTAACGTATATGTAGCCAAACTATTTACACCCTGTATTTATTTCAGAATCTAAATTAGATATAAACATGGGTCTAAGATAATAATCCGTTCTGTTCTTGGCCGTCGCATAATAAAAACTTTAACAAACGTCAGTTATAAAATAGTCCGTGACCCCATAGGTGAATACTATTACAACTTTTCCAACATTCTGACTCACCCATGTAACATTAGAATATTTCGTTTGACAGACCAATTAAATTTTAAGACGTTTAAAAAATCGCATCAGGTTTTACGTGTGTACATACAACTAAGTAATGTGAAAACCGTGTACGCGAAATTAATTTTTCAATATCAAAATAATTAAAAACGTCGTTGTTTACATTTAGAAAATTAATTAACAAGTCTGGAATAAAGCACGGAGTTCAGCCCAGTGTAGACTGCCTGAACTGTTGCGTAATTTGTTAGGCGCATTATTTTCATAAAAAATATGTATAGGGTGTGGCAATAATAAGTGGTATTCCAATTAATTCTTTATAATGAAGGAAAACACCTTAATTTTATATCGTTATATTTTTTCTTTGTGTGAGTAGTTTCAGCAAAAAGACTATGCCATTGTTAAACTGGAACAACTTGATGAATGAATTACATTAATTAATTAATGAAATTTTACAATATATACACAAACATGCTATAGCTAATAAGTATAATAATGGATAATATTAGAATACGAGGGCTGCCTTTTATATTTCGGGATTGGACAACCCTAGTGTTGCAATCTGACAACTGACAGCTCTGTCGTAAAGTTTGACATTTTTGAGATTATACGTACTCAGAACGTCTTGACATACGAGCGCCATGTGTTGTTTAAAGTATCTTAAAGGATTCATCTCGGTCAAAAAATGGAATTAAATCGTGACCATTTTCGTGCGATTATTTTTTACAACTTTCGACGTGGATTAAGTCAGCAAGAGTGCATGAATGAACTTAATTTAATTTTTGGCGATGAAACTCCATTAAGGACACTGTTTATCGATGGTATGGTGAATTCAATCGAGGTCGTAGTTCACTCAAAGACGAATTTCGTGAAGGTCGTCCAAAAACAGTTGTTGTTCCGGAAACCATTGATGCTGTGCGCGAACTGATATTGCAAGATCGTCATGTGACCTATCGTGAGATTAAGTCAACCTTACACATTAGTGGGACCAGCATACATTCAATATTGCATAAACACTTGAATGTCAAAAAAATTGTTCGCGCTGGATCCCTCACAATTTGTCAATCGTTCAAAAAAAGCTCGTGTCGATTGGTCGAGAGAAAAGCTGAAAAACTACGAACGCGGTGCTTCAAAACACGTTTATGACATAGTGACAGGTGATAAATCGTGGATTTACGCGTATGAGCCCGAAAGTAAACAGCAGTCGATGTATGGGTGTTTCAAGATGAGCCAAATCCAACAAAGTTGCTAGCGCACGAAGCACTTCCAAGCAAATGATCGCCTGTTTTTTCGGAAAAACTGGACATGTCGCAACCGCACCACTAGAACAACGCAAAACAGTCAATTCTGAGTAGTACACAACCATTTGTTTGCCAGTTATCTTCCAAGAAATGAGGAAAACCAACCGCCGAAGACGGATCACTCTTCACCACGACAATGCGAGCTCTCACACATCGGCTTAAACAACTGCTTTTTGACCACTCAAAACATCGGTTTGATGAGTCATCCGCCCTATAGTCCTGACTTGTCACCAAATGACGTCTTTTTATTCCCCTACGTAAAAAACAAACTGAGAGGTCAACGTTTTTCGACACCTAAAGAAGCGGTTGCTGCGTTCAGAATGCATGTTTTGGAGATACCTCAATCAGAGTGGAAAAAGTGCTTCGACAATTGGTTCAAACGCATGCAAAAGTGTATAGATCCTCATGGGGAATATTTTGAAAAACAATAAAGCGATTTTTGATGATTAATATTTGTTTTTGTTCTCTAATCCCGAAATATAAAAGGCAGCCCTCGTAACATGAAATTTTAGGAAAAACCCACAAAGGTACATTTCAGTAAATCGAAAAGGACACTTTGCAAATCTAGCTGGTCTATTTAAAACCAAATTCAAGAAAGAAGGGTCGTTAATACTCTTGAAAATTGATTCTAAAAGGCTGATTATAGGTTTAAAATAGTGTAATACGTGAATCATTTCTGTATCTTTTAATTTGGGGTAGGAATGACCTGTGTATATACAAAGTTTGCACATGTTGAATTTGTTCTGTTGGATCTAAAAAATGTTCATCGTAGAGTGGTAAAATTTTTTGCGTGTCTTATCGATATATAAATTATTGCATTCCGAACATGAAAGCCTTATACCTCCAGAATTTAGATATCTGTTAGCTTTATTGTGTTTGACATTAAATAAACTATTACTAATACTCTCTTCGAGGTGTCATTCTTTTGTACGCAAGACAATATATATTATATATAATACATATTGTTTCTGGTCAGGGTACCTTCATCAGTTGCGCTTCCCACAATTGAATGTCCTCTCGAACACTTCTTTATGTATTTGATACATTTCGTTAAATTTGAAGACGCGAGATGTAAGACCGACATCTAGGATTTTCGAGAGAATTAGCACACAAAGGTTCCGAATCTGGAGCGGTTCCGTGTAATTGCTGTTCTCCCTTAACTCCTAGGACAGAATGTCACAATCAAATTTTCAGGTCACTTCACCTGTCAGAGATATTGAATACTCTCTTCGAAATTCCTTTGTACGCAAGAAAATATATTATATAATACATATTGTTTCTGGTCAGGGAACCTTCATGAGTTCGCGAATGTCCTCTCGAACACTTCGTGATACATTTTGTTAAATTTGAAGACGCGAGATGTAAGACCGATATCTAGGATTTTCGAGGGATTTAGCACAAAGGTTGCGAATCTGGAGTCGGTCCGTGTTATAATTTTAAATTCACTCAGGCGTATCAAATACATAAAGAAGTGTTCAAGAGGACATTCAATTGTGAGAAGCGCAACTGATGAATGTTCCCTGACAACAATATGTATTATAGTAAATATATATCAAAGGAATGAATAAGGTAATGACAGGTGAAGTAATGTCCTGAAAATTAATTATCGTGACAAAGATAGATACAATTTGGTTTTAATATTTGGTGTGGTATCATAGGGTCTACTATTCTGGGGCCTTTAATCTATGACGAATCACTTACTGGGGAGCGCTACTTGCATTTCTTGCAATACACTTTTCAAGACATGTTGCATAATTTGAATTTGAGAACTCGTTTATTGTTAACATGATGGAGCACCTTTTCTTTGCTGATAATATCTATCCAAACTCCTTGGATAAAAAATCTCACGCGAATGGCCACCCCAGTCTCCCGATTTGGCAGTTATAGACTTCTATTTATGGGGTGCCCTAAAAAACAAAGTATAAAGAAAGTATGAGACATGGTTACCCTACAAGCAATTGAAGATTGATAGGCGGTCCGTGAGGAAAAATGTCAATCAGCAATTATTTTAAATAGTGGACCTACTTATTTTTTTTTCGTTAATAATACCTAATAAAAAAAATCGTTAGTTTTTTGGTATTAGTTAAAAATAAATCAATCTATTTCACGGCTTTCAAAAGTGAAAATAAGAGAGAAAAGCATCCATAACTCAATTTTTTATGAATAACTATATCGAGTATTATATCGTTGAAAAGCTCTAAAAATGACGGATTTTTGAGGGCCAACTATGGTTTCCAGTCAAAAATATATAAGTTGTGTAGTATCTCTTCACGCAAACGAGGACATACTCAGGATACAAAATAATAATTACACTTTTTTTATAAAATCCACTAGAGGGATTTCACTATGCAAATTTCGTTTTTTCAAAAGATCTATAAGTAGACTTTTTACAAAAATCCGTAAGTGTCATTAAATTGGGCCAGTGAAACTGCAAATCATTCCCAATTTAACTTCGTAGATCCCATACTGAAGGGGTCATCAAAAAAAAACTCACCCTGTATAAAGGTTATATCAAATCTCCCTGAATATTTCAAATATCTTACTAAAGAATGAATTTACTAAAAACAGGAAACACTTAATGCATTTAAAATATTATATAATATTGGTTTTAATTACAAAAACAACACAAATATCAGATCAAACGTTTATTAATACCACACACTACTTAAAGGTAGTAGGCATTTTTTAAATCCAGATATTGGAGAATTTGTAGCATGTGGTGTGAAAGTATCCAGAATAGTGATACATTTTTAAAAAGATTTCATTTATTAATCTCTTTTATATCTACTGTTAGTAGACCAAGAAACGTAAAATATCTTTGACCTATGGCTTTTTCTGATTTTTGTATTTCAACCAAAATGGGGCATGTACTCTTAACTGAAGTTTGGACTTACACAAGGAATCAGTTCTTCTTTAATAGCTCTAGAGATTAAGGTCAACGCTTGTAGGTACCTTGGCGATGTCTATACTTTGGTGATGGAAACTATTTTTTGATTAAATCATTATTTACTTCTGATGAGTTCGGTTTATTTGCTTTTGCTTATTTCCCATTAGTGCTTACTTATCCTCCTAAATTCACTTATCAGGCATATTTTAACATTTGCAGTTTGTTTGGGCTCCTATATCTGTAATTCATATATGTTGCTGAATACATATTCATATCGATTTTGTGCCATATGATATATTCCATCATTAAATACTCTAAAAACTGCTAACCAGTAAATCAGCAAATAACAGAGATGACTCATGTCAATAAGTACCAACTAGAAATCGAACAATCATTATTCTCTCAGTCATATACTGTTGATCAGTCTTTTATTTATTCACCCTTAATAATGCAAATTTACATAAACAGAAGAACTAGAATAAAGAATAGGTTTTTACAAACACTAAACTCGCTGATCTTCCATGCGTGAATTTGTCGACACATTTAAATAATTCTTTAATTTATTCACCAGTAGGATGGATTTTTCGAACAGCAGTTTAAGTTCCGTCTCTTTTGCACGTTCAGCCATAGAAAATGGAAGAGAAAGAGATAGTCGTCAAAGCTCGTAAATTAAGTTTTAGTTAGACATTTTGACATATGCTTTAGGACTAATAATAAGTGCTCCGCATTTGATATATTATCCGTGTTGAAACACGCGACCCCGTATTAGTATCACCCCTTTCGTTATTGAAGTCATTTAATGTTGTGTCATTTTTCAGAAAGGGTGCTTTTTATACTCACAAAAAAAGTTTCAGATGAAACTATTGCATTAAGTAGAATTCAATTGTGTCGCTGTAAACATGGCATGACTTTACAGGTAATAATAATATTACAATATGTGAATATGTTAAAAACTTTATCTTGTTGGATTAAAACAACTCAATAACGTTGCAAATTCTCAAGGAAATATTATCCAATAATCTTCACATACGTGTTCACTAATCTTCGTCACCGTTTGTCCCTGAGGATTTGCATCATGTGACAATTATCTGTTGAAAAATTACTGACGCGAATGTCCTACAGACAACACTTACTGTATTATTTCTAAGGCGAATTAAGATAATATCAAAAATGGTCTTAAAAAAATATTGTGGAAGCCGTTACTTTCATAATAAAAGAAAAACAGAATTTAACTTAGTTTTTATATCACTTTTTATTTTCAATTTGCTGTGACCAGTTTCGGCAAGAGGCTATGCCGTTATCATACAAGAGCGAACTGATGAATGAATTACAGATGATTTTACTGATGAGCACTTCCAGCCCCCTTACTATCCATCTCCTGAGACTTAACTCAGGTCCTCACGCTAACGCAGTTTTCCTTCTGCATAATCGCTGTCTTCTTGTTGGGATAGCTTGGCTTTGGTTTGGTTCCGTTGCTTTACCTTATTGGCTCATTCTTTGCTATGATATATAGCTACTTGTTCTCTTCTGTGGGCGAACACGTTGTCGTCGCTTGTTTTGTGGGTGTGTGTTCTTCTGTCTTCTCTTTGTTTGGTAGGTTGGTATCCCCCCGGGCCCCCCTGGTTGTCTCCTGAAAAAAGACTGTTATATAATTCTTTTTTTTTATCTACCTGTCTTCTATATCTGGGCTTCTTCGTCCTCTTCCCCTTCGCTAAGGCAGAGCTGGTTCTTAGGCCGTTTGTATCTGTCAATAAATCTGGGGTTATAGTCTTTTAGTTGTTGTAGATGAAGGTTTGGGTGCTGTTCCATTTTGACGTAAGCCTCTCTGCTCCTCCTCTTCATTTCTGCAAGCACTAGTTGGTGTCGTAAATCGTTGAAAATCACCGTGTTACGAACCAGGGTGCGTCGACTGCGAAGCGTAGGCATAGGTTCTCCTGCCATTGGATTTCCTAGCCGTTGCTCTTGCTGGTGTGTCCCCATACTATTGAAGCGTATGTCAGCATTGGCAAGATGACTGTCTTTATGAGAGTCAGCTTGTTTAAGAGTCCCAGATTGCTTCCTCTTCCTATTAAGGGGTAAAATTTGGCACAGGCAACCCGGACTTTATTACAAGTCTCTTGGACATGCCTCGTGAAAGTCGATGATGACCCCAAGTTATTTGACTTCGTTCTTCCATGGAATTTGTCTGCCGTTGACGGTTCCTATCGGAACGATCGTGTGGCTTCTCCCGTTGACGAACAGAGCTCCCGTTGACGTTCAGATCGTCTATGGTCTCTTGGAGTCGATTCCCGAAGATCCTTTCTGATACTTTAATCATAGCTGGTAGTAGACTAATAGGGCGATAGTTTTGTGGAAAAGTACTGTCCTTATTGGCCTTTGGCAGAATGATAATATCGGCATACTTCCATCTCCTCGGGTAGTATCTGAGTCTTAGCATTGCATTGATGATGTTTGTCAAGGAAACGACAGCCTTCCTGGTGAACTGTTTGACTATCCTGTTGGATATGCGGTCATGTCCAGCTGCTTTTCGTTGCTTGAGACGTCTGATCTGGTCCCGTACCTCTTCCGTGGTCGTGGTCCTGATCGATGGGATGTCCTCTTGGTTCCTTATCCTTCTGGCTTGCTTCTCGACTCGGAGTTCGTGGTCGTCGTCGTCATCGTCGTGTTGGTTTAGTCTACACTCTCTCTCTCAAGGCTGTCAGCGACTGCCTTTTGAAGGTCTGAGTAGACTATACCCTGCTCGCCATGAAGTGGGGATACTGGACGCTTGTCCGTTCTCAGGATTTTTTGCTATTAGTTTACTACATTGAAAAGGGTTATTAAAAATTTACAACACAAACAAAATTAGTTAAAAATAACGGTGGATAAAAATATGATACATTTTACTGTTGGGATACTAGGGTACATGTTTGAGATGTCAAATGATATTATCTGAGTGAGGTCTATTGAGTTTTGTTTTTATAGAACATTGAGCTTTAAATTGAGTTATAAACTCAAATTTGGAATTTAACACAAGAAGCTATCATGTCCTACACCTACTCTCAAAAATATATATACAGGTATGTGGATGATGTCTTAGCCTTTTTCACACATACTAAGGGACAATTACATTCTTTCCTATCATTCCTTAACAATTTACATCCCAATATAACCTTTACCGTGGAAACCCAAAGTGACACTAAAATTAACTTTCTAGACTTGAGGTATTTTTGTATGATAGTTGCCTGTTCCACTCAAATTAGAGAGAAATTTGAATTAGAAATTCTAAATGTATCAAAATCAAAAGAAAAATAATAATCCAGCCATGAACGAGTAATGCTGTGGTCATTTTTCGCTATGCTACAATTTTAATTTAGTATTTTTTTTAAATTCTTCATAATAAATTGTTCCACATAACAAATTAGCTTAATCTAACGTTTCATAATCTGTGTAAAAATTCTGTTATTAATTTTATATTTTGTAAGTATTATTATTCAATTTATTCGTAATATTCTACAGTTATTCCAATTGCTTTACAACATCAATTGGTGTAGATTTGGGGTGAGCGATCACCAACAATAAAGCATGTCTGTAAAATATTACACAAAGGACTAATAAAGTATAAAAACGTAGTAGGACATCCGCAGTTGGCTTTGCATTGCAGTAGACATCTGAAGATCGACGTACCAGATAAGGATTTAGGGGTGAGAGCGTCCATACGTTTATGGGGTTCATAATATGAGTCTATAAGGGCAGGAGTAGAAAAATATTGGGATCAAGTAAACGTTGGCATATTGAGGCAAAAATAGTTGATTGGTAATTCTGTAGCTAATCTTTTTTTTTACCGAATTTTCCGTACTTACTTATGTTATCGTTTCCAAGATAATTAAAATGACTTATCTGTGTTCCTACATTGTTTTGTAAAATTATTTTGCGTTCAGATTCGGACCCTTTGAATGCCATTACTTTTTTTTTCATTTCTGGATACGCCTCCTTCTTCAAAGGTCAGATTTCCACTAATGAAATTTATTCCATGATTTATTCTTGGGTTATTCTTTGTATTAGACTAATGCCTTTCAGTAGTTATCGTCATCTCAGGTGGATCATCTCCATCATCATCTTCTTCATCATCTTTATCATGATCTTCATCTTCTTCATGGTTATCATTATCTGCATCATCATCTTCTAAATATTGAGAATACTAGAACATCTTGCCAAAATTTTGTTCTTCGTTTTTTCTTTCAGTATAGATGGTAAGCATTTAGCAGTCACATATTTTCATATTTTATCAATTTTGCGTTCATTTTGAGTTTTGGGTCCAGTAGCATTGTGGTTATTTGTTTTGCTCAGTGCTTCATAAAATTCTTGCATTGTTAAGCTAACTCTTTGATATAGTTCGGCATTCTGTTTGAACTCTGTGTAGAATACGTTTTAACCACAGCTGTGAATGATGTTCTTTCCAAATCGTTTCGTCTGTTGCACGAATGGTTGTCATTCCTTTCTTTATTCTACCTAGATCTTTCGGAACGTCTTATGTGATGGTTTGCCTCTCATGAAAGGCATTTAAATTTTGTTGATAAATCCATTACATGCTTCATGATTCACCTTTTTGATATGTTCTTAGCAGTTTTTGTTGTTGTAGTTTTTCCTAGTGGTTTCTGTTGGTCTTTGAAAAAATGTGTCATACGTCGACTGTTTTATTTTAATCAGGTTTTTGAACTTACCTCATTCAAACTCTAAGCCGTCGTCTATTCCTAATTTTCTTTTTTGGTTAAATGTTTCAGAAACTGCCTTGTCCATGGAGCATTTTACATTTTTCCATTCTGGCTCACCTTCCTCTTCTGTTGGTTCTGTCTACTTGAAGAAGATCCACGTTATTGACGCCTGTATTTCTAAATCCTTATTCTTTTGTTTCTTCTGTTTTTGTATCCTGTTGAGTTTGCAGCTTTTCGTTTCCATATGTCAACTTTTTCCCAGTTTTCAAATTTCAGTCCCTTTTTAATGGTTTTTCATATGTTTTTCCCAAGTCAACTATTCTGGCATTCCCATAAAATGTCCATACAATTCCCAGTCTCTTGGGTTTTTAATTTGCCCTGCCTTGTAACCCTTAGACATCACCAGTTCTACGGGTCTTATCTTAACTCGAACTGCTGTTGTTGTTGGTCACATCTCTGAACTATCCTGGTTTAAGTTTTCAGTCTATAGCAACCCAGTAAAAGTAGAGTTTCTGTCGCCATTTTCACCTACTTATCCTTGCTAAGGTCTCTTTCTCGAAAGTCCCAGCAGAACTTATTGTTGCGTAATTTTATCTCTTAGTCATCTATTTTCTGCAGCTTCTTTGTTGCGCATATTTTTTGGAAGTAGATCTTCAGACGCCATTTGTCATATTCCTCTCGTAGTTTCCTTAACATAGTTTCCATATATTTTCGTGATCTTGGGCAAGTACGACTTGATCATCGGCGTATAGTAAGGAAAGCAATGTATGTTTGTCTATTTTAAATCCCATATCCGCGCATCGACGGTACTAGGTTTCCACACATGGTGTAATATATATATATATATATATATATATATATATATATATATATACAGGGTGCGTTTTTTATGATCAATATGGGCATCTCGGAAACTATCGGAGATAGAGCAATGGTTAAATTGGCAAAGATTTGCAGTTTTATTGGCCCAATTTAATGACACTCTCGGATATTCGTAAAAAGTTATGGCTTAGTAGATATTTTGAAAAAACGAAATTCTGTCGATTTAGTCAAATCCCTCTAGCTCCTTTGTTTTTGATTTTATAAAAAAAGTGTAAATATCAAAATTGAAGGGAATTGTATCCCGAATATGATTGTCATGTCCTCGTTTGCGTGACAGCTCTCGTTTTCGAGATATGACACAAACCTATCCTTTTTTGAATGGAAACCATAGTTGGCTATGACCTCAAAATCACGGACATTTTTAGAGATTTTCAACGATATAATACTCGATATAGTTATTCATAAAAATAACGGAGTTATGGATGCTTTTCTCTCTTATTTTCACTTTTAACGTAGTTAGCCATGAAATAGATTGATTTATTAATAACTATTCCAAAAAACATTGAACGATTTTTTTATTAGGTATATCAGATATAACGAAAAAACTAAATAAGTAGGTACATACTAAAAACTTAAGAAATTAAAGTACATAATAATGGTTACAATTTAAGTTCGAAAAGTCCACCATTGTTATTTAGACAAAAATTGCATCTTTTTAAGATTGACATTACCGCTTTCCTCACAGAGCGCCTATCAATTTCTTCAATTGCTTTTAATACCGCCTGCCTTAGGTCACCAACTGTCTCACACTTTCTTTTGTATTCTTTGTTTTTTAGCGCACCCCATAGATAGAAGTCTATAACTGCCAAATCGGGAGACCGGGGTGGTAATTAGCGTGGGCAATTTCTTCCTATCCAAGAGTTTGGATAGATACTATCTGAGTGTTGTCTTACTAATAACGAGTTATGAGCAGGTGCTCCATCATGTTGAAACCACTCAATTTCTAAATGCAAGTAGCCGCTCCCCAGTAAGTGATTCGTCATAGATAAAAGGCCCCAGAATAGTAGACCCTGTGATACCACACCAAACATTAAAACCAAATTTTATCTGGGGTCGTCTTTGTTTTACATGGAAAGGGTTTTCTTTAGTCCAGATATGCTCATTGTGTCTATTGCACATACTGCAGTTAATAATCTAGTTTCATCTGACCATAACACCTTTAATGGAAACTGTGGATTGTCAAGGCACATGTCTCTAAACCATGAACAAAACAAAATACGTCGATGTTCGCCACCAGCATGTAAAGTTTCAGAAACTTAAGGTTTGTACGGGTGGAACTGGTGCGCTTTCAGTACCTTAACTACAGTTCGTTGAAATGTGCCAGCTTCTGTCGCAATCTCACGAGTTGATGTAAATAGATTTTGATTTACCATTGCCAAAACATTTATTTGTGCTGCTTCATTAATTTGAATACGTTCCTTTGGTGGTTTAGTAAAAGATCCATATTTGCGTAAACTATCGTAAATCCTCTTAAATGTACATAGAGCAGGTGGACGACGATTAAAATATCTATGAAAGTATTCCTCAGCTGTACGAACTGAATTTTTTTGGCATATGATATAACATTCCACTATATTCAGTTTTTCTTCGTTAGAATATTCCATTTTATCACGAAAACTTGTCAATATCGACAGTCAGTTCAGCACTACTAATGGAATTACTCTCAAATGAGGAAACGTCAAAGTGAAAACAATCGTTTTCATGGCTACCTACGTCAAAAGTGAAAATAAGAGAGAAAAGCATCCATAACTCCGTTATTTTTATGAATGTCCTATTTTTTGAGGTCATAGCCAACTATGGTTTCCGTTCAAAAAAAGATAAGTTTGTGTCATATCTCGAAAACGAGAGCTGTCACGCAAACGAGGACATGACAATCATATTCGGGATACAGTTCCCTTCAATTTTGATATTTACACTTTTTTATAAAACCAAAAACAAAGGAGCTAGAGGGATTTGACTAAATCGACAGAATTTCGTTTTTTCAAAATATCCGTGACTTTTTACAAAAATCCGAAAATGTCATTAAATTTAGCCAGTAAAACTGCAAATCTTTCCCAATTTAACCATTGCTCTATCTCTGCTAGTTTCGAGATCCCCATACTGATTATAAAAAAACTCACCCTGTATATATATATTATATATATATATATATATATATATATATATAATATATTATAAATGAATATCTAAATGTGCTACTGTCATTCCGAAGTACATCAGATTCTGACTTATTACAATTAGTTCTTACTAGAAATCTCGATTGGGTCACAAAACGTACGAAACTTTATTTGATCTAGTCCGTCTCTGTTCATCTTACCCCTCAATTCTGATAATTTCATTGTAAACTGCATCACGATGTGGTCACATTGTAACTTGATCTAATCCTATTTGTATACGTTTTGTATTTTTTTAAGTGGCAGTCGATAAATATTTATTTCGGACATCTTTCCAAGGGTGACCGCGGCTCTACTGGTTTGTGTAAATGCTTTCAACAATTTTTTATAGGGTTCATATATTTCGATTCCTATTCAAATTACTTGACGGGCATAAATTGCAATTTGGATACTATTCAAGTTTCTTTTTTTTTGGAATTTTTAGGTTTATTCTCGATTTCAAATTTTTGCATGATGCGACAATTTTATTAAAGTCTCAGAGTCAAAAGTATATGTATAATGATTTCGTATTATATATATCCTTATTAATAATATATGATTTTGAAATTTATTACTCTGCTTGTATATTAGGGATTTCTTTACCCATTTTTTTTCATATAACAGATAAGTACAAAGTACAGTAATGTTATTTTGAAAAAAGGACTAGCAATATAACATTTGCAGAAGTCATGTGGACAAATCCAATATAACCAACCACCGGCAGCCATAAGATAGGCTGGATACACCAAAGATCTTGGTAAAAGAAGAAACTTTAAATAAAAGAACATGTAAGGAAACAACCTGTATGATGACAATATGGAAATCGGGGCACCTTCAATCGATCTGGATAGGGGATGAAAAAATCTATTGCTAGAAGAGCAGAGTGTTTCATACACCTCTTCACAGTTAACGATAGTCTATATTGGTTTATTCTATCCTAAATACCTTGATATCCTTATTTGACAGGTTATGTCAACTCCGGCTTTAATTATAGTTAGTCCAGTAAGGTAGTTATGTACTGTTGGTCCTGGTTCTCTCTTGCTAACAGCCACAAGATGATCTGTTATCTTCTACAAGAAATCTTTGTGGTGGATTTTAAATTTTTGTCTTAAATGTTGATCTTGTTAATGCAAACTCTTCAAATTCAGACATCATACCTTGTGTGGAACATGAACCTATAATGTCTAAAGAGTTGTTTACTGTCAGTACTACATGTTGGATTCTGTATTCTCCTAAGTGTAGGTCAAGTTCGACTTCTAATTGATCCGCCTGCGACTATTCGTAGTACAATAGTGTCAGACATTGAATAGATATCAAAGTTTTTGATAAAACAGCACTATTGCCAAATTTGATCTTGCCATTGATGGTACCCTGTATAAGTAAACGGCAATCTTAACAAAATTCTGGAGTGGATACTCCCTGGAGCTGGTAGAGGGTTACTCTCGCATCCTGCTCTCCATGTTAAGAGGAGTTTTTCTGTTGCTTAGTATTACGGCTTTACTGTCTCTTAATGGTGATCGATGTTGCAACTTAATTCTAAAATCTCTTTTAAAATATCCGTTTTGGAATAATTTTGCTGTATGATATTTTCTTCATCTTCTTCACTTTACCAAAAAACTCGGTACACATATTTTTTATCGTATCCGGAATGGCTGTCGACGTGCTCTAATATCGATGAGAACAAACGAAGTTGGAAATATCTTGAGCTTTGAGAATTGTCTCTTAATATCTTCCGTACAAATTTCTAAACTATTCTCGTTTTGTTAAATTTGTACACGCGAGATGTAAAGACCGACATCTAGGATTTTCGTGGAAACTAGCACATAGAGGTTCCGAATCAAATACATAAAGAAGTGTTCGAGAGGACATTCAATTGTGGGAAGCGCAACTGATGAAGGTTCTCTAACCAGAAACAATATGTATTATATATATATTGTCTTGCGTACAAAAGAATGACACCTCAAAGAGACTGTTTTCACCGTACCACGACTCTAATTCTTGCCACAAAATACATTAAGCTCTTATACTGACCCCTAAAGACCCTAACTACTCCCAAGCAGCTTTCTAGCATTTCTTCTTCAGTGCATTTCCTGAAAAATACTATTTCCTATTTCAGGTACTTGTCCTTACCACGCAAGACTTGGTATATTTCCCAATACCACAAGGGGAAACCATTGTCCTATTCTTACTTCCTTTCCCATACCTAGATCACTTTCCCGTGAAATATTTGTACCCGAAATAATATTCAAAAGGTACGGTCAATGGTCTTGAAGATAGGAAATCATATGTTGATCATTCAGAGAGCACCGGTTCCAGTACAGAGGTAAGGCTGTTCCAGGAGAAGAATACTTCAAAACCTGGCTCTTCTAGCTGACCAGAAGCCTCGAAATCAATATAACTTTAATTTAAGACTAATTGAGACTGACCATTTGGGACACTGAAAAAAACAAAAGAAAATGAAGTCGTTGAAGTTCTTCTGAAAATACCAAATAAGATTTTGGTGAAACGTCAATAAAATTCAACAGACAAATTGAGTTACAGTGGAATAAAATATCGAAAATATACAACCTTTTACGTATTGGCATCTACATACAATTTTATCAACCGCCAAACAGTATCGATTAGATACACAAGTTATAGAGAAAGGTTTTTCAAGTGCCTAATATTGAATCCCTAATGTATCAAATAATATAGTACAGTGAAAAGTCACCCGTTGCTTCAGACAGCACTTAAGAAGAAGGGGACCGCTAATAGCAGGGGTGAGTTACAAAGTACAAAAGCATATTTAGTACACTCGAATGAATATATAAGTGGTAACTGCTTAAACTGTGTCAATTTTTTATAACTCACTGAAAATGTACAGGAAATATCTGAACTAAGATATGAGGTACTTGTTACATTTTTTGATTTTTGAGCCATTAATCTCAAAAGATTGTTAGAGGTATCATGAAAATGTCACCAGCGCGGGTGTTTATCACCTGTTTGTATGTACAGTTCACTCCATTTTTGACAACATCTTATACTGAAAATGGAAAACCAGATAAGGTAAAAAGAAAGTAGCGATGTTGCCATATCTTCTCTGTCAATTTTCAGCGTAGTTGTAAATTAATTAATTAACCCTAAAAAATGATTTATCGGGGTTATAAATTATTTAGCATTTATATATGAAGCTTCACAAGCATTTTGAAAGCAAAATTATGTATTGGTGACTGTAAAAATGGATGCCAAATTTCTAACAATTTAATTTTTTAGTCAAAATAAATAATAGATTGTCTTCTAAATGTTGTTTGTGGCATATTCTTGATTACTTTTATGTTTTTTTTGGACAATAACACCACAATCGACGTATATTGAAGGAAAAACCAAACGTTTCAAAGTCTATTTTGACTTCGTTGTCAATGGCTTTATATTTATTGTTGTAAATTGCAAAACGAAAATTATGACATTTAAATTGACATTAGAAATTCGTTGTTTTTAGATATACAGGTAGCACAAAATATTCTAAAGATCATGTATTATAATTAAACAGCTTTCAGATTAGAAGAATTTGCAAGAGTTATCTTTAGTATTTATAAGTGGCGTTTTTAGGTACGACTTTGTTATAAGATAGCGCATTCGCCAAAAATGCGATCAAAGAATTCTATTGTTTCAGTGATCCCATTAACGTCATGAGGGAAAACCTAGGAAAAACCTTATGAACTATCCCGATATTGGGTTGTTCAAAAGGAGGTTACCATTAATAATTTCTTCCTTAATTGTCGGTAACCAGATACGATTAAATTATACGTACCTAGGAACGCCACTTATAAATTCTAAAGATAACTCTTGCAAATTCTTCTAATCTGAAAGCTGTTAAATTATAATACATGATCTTTAGAATATTTTGTGCTACCTGTATATCTAAAAACAACGAATTTCTAATGTCAATTTAAATGTCATAATTTTCGTTTTGCAATTTACATCAATAAATATAAAGTCATTGACAACGAAGTCAGAAAAGACTTTGAAACGTTTGGTTTTTCCTTCAATATACGTCGTTTTATTTCGATTGTGGTGTTATTGCCCCAAAAAAAAAAACATAAAAGTAATAAATAATAGACTCTTGAATAATATACCGGGTGAGGAAAAACTATAGAAACCCTCGATTGAGTCGACAGCAATGAATGTTGGTCAAAAACTCAGATTGGCGAAGTTGGTAGGATTTTCGCTGGCCATCTGGAGGTAACCTAGCGGTTGATCTTGACCATGAGCGTCAGGGTCATCTCAATTTTTTTTTTAAATGGGAACTCATCCTTTAATCCCAGGAAATGACCGTGACTGATTTTGATATTGGTTTTGGAGGTTCTTTCAATGACAAATTGTTTTTGTAAGCGGAAGCTGCAACTTTCGACCCAGGAAATAAAAAAGAAAAGGGAAAATTTCATGCTCACTTGCCTGTAATGATCATCACATTCTTGAAGATGATTTGTAGGTAAAGTCGGAAAATCCTACTTTCTATTTAAAAAAATGAGAGCCATGAGAAAACCGGGAATATTTTTGCATACTAAGTGCTCCTGGCCTACTCGTACTGTTACTCTCCAATGTTTCAAAAAGGAGCCCACTTGCTGGATGATGTTAATGGAAAATCCTAATTGGGCGATACTTGGTCGAAGGCTTTTGCTACATCCAGGAAGATGAAAGCTGTTCTTCGATTCCGGTTGAGTCCTTCTGAGGCGTATTCTACAAGGCGTCGAACTTGATGTTCGGTGGCGTGTCGATATCTGAATCCAAATTGCTGGTCTGAAATCACGTTTAGGTCATCTATGGTCTCTTGGAGTCGATTCGCGAAGCTCCTTTCTGCTACTTTACTCATGGCTGGTAGTAGACTAATAGGGCGATAGTTTTGTGGAAAAGTACCGTCCTTATTGGCCTTTGGCGGCATGATAATGTCGACAAACGTCCATCTCTTCGGGTAGTATCTGAGTCTTAGTATTGCATTGATGATGTTTGTCAAGGACACGTCAGCCTTCCTGGTGGCCTGTTTGACTATCCTGTTGGATATACGGTCATGTCCAGGTGATTTTCGTTGCTTGAGTCGTCTGATCTGGTCCCGTACCTCTTCCGGGGTTGTGGTCCTGATCCTGTGTCTGCCACGAGCATTTACTCTTGGTTGGAACGAAACATTTTCTCTTAAACGTGGATGGATCCTCTGAAATACCTGTCGAGAAGGAAGTCTTCTATTCGGATATGCAGCCGCATACAGACTCCTTGCTTCTGATGCATTTCCAACTGCACGGCCGTAGATAAAGTGCATATCTGTAATTTCCGTGTTTGAATATGACTTCATTTTATGAGTTGCAATAATGTTGTATACTTAAATTTCCCAATCACCACTTTTACTAATTATACACTGCAAAGCTCAGTTGACAGTTTATCAATAACTTAAATTGTTAAGCGTTGTGGCAACGTCAGTCTTTTATTTGCCATGGTAACCAGATTTTTGTAATTTTTAAAGAGCAGAGTAATTTTCAAACTTTGTTTACTCGAAAACCATTGGAAATATCGATTTAGACCAACATACGTTTTTTAGGTAAAGTTGTTAAGATTTTATAAATCTGTAGAGAAAATTGTAAAAAAAATTGAAATACAAAAAAATACAACCCGAAACCCCCCTTCACCAACCTAAATAGGACGCTTACGATTGCGTGTCGAAAAACGGGGTAGCACATGTTATTTAACCTAAAAACTTATGTAAGACCCATACATTTTTTTTATATTTATTTTCGACAGTTTTGTCAATAACACACAAAAAAAACAGTTTTGTTTGACCCTTTTTAAGGGTGTACAAGTTCCAAGGGTGGGTTTTAGGGCACATGTTAATAGGAACTTTTTGGCTTATTTTTATGAGTTCTATACACAGCAGAAGTTTGAAACCCTATTTTACAAACACCCTGCATAACTGATTAGCAATATAGCAAATCTACTAACCAAACCAATTTCATTTATAAGACTTAGTAACAAGTTCCTGTTACGAGACAAGATGTTTATGTTTCCAATCCAAGACGATCTGCGTTTCAACATTCCTGTAAGGGAAAAACTAATTGTTTCAGTTAACGAACATTTAAAAGATGCCAAGGAATTGTTAGGCATACTTAATACAGTCCATCAAATGGATATGCAAATGTAATGGTACTCCACGTGAACCAATAAGTGTACGGCGGGTGTCGGTACCAACCGCAGCACCTGATGCAGAAAGAGAGGTAAACACATGCACTAATTGGGATCATCGCCGGTCAATTAGACATCAAACTGCTGTTCGAAAATAAAATCATTTTATATCAGCTGTATGTAGAGAGGCACTCGCCTAAAAAACAGCGGATACAAAGCAGATGTGAGTGTGAGTGTGTGTATCAAACGCACTCGCGGAACATCATCTCACATTTTCTGCCAAGATTTTATGACTTAACAGGGTCGGTGTGTAGAATTTTAGTGAAACAACCTGAGAAAGTATGATCTCTAGGTAATTCTAAATAATAATCGTTTTTTAATTTTGCAATTTCTTACTTCTTCTTCCTTTGGTGCTATCCTGTTTCTTAAGGTTGGCCATCTTCATTATACTGACGGCAGCTGTGAACAGTTCCATTGAGGGGTCATAGCTGCTCCTCACTTTTCTGTATTTGGGCCGCGTCATTTTTTCAGAATTAGTTTACTTATATATGTTCAATAGCGCCAATGTCTGGCTGATATTCTTAAGAAATTCACCGCATAATCACTCTCACATGTTTTAAACTTGTTTGTCAGAGATATCAATTGAACCTAATGGTACTTTTACACCGAAGGATATGAATTAAAAGTTCAACCAGGATTTTCTGAGTACTGAAAGGTTATACAGGGTGAGTTTTTTTGATGACCAGTATGGGTTAAATTTTTTTGTAAAAAGTCATGGCTCACTAGATATTTTGAAAAAACGAAATTCTGTCGATTTAGTCAAATCCCTCTAGCTCCTTTGTTTTTGATTTTATAAAAAAGTGTAAATATCAAAATTGAAGGGAATTGTATCCCGAATACATATCTTTTTTTGAATGGACACCATAGTTGGCTATGACTTCAAAAAATCGGACATTTTTAGAGCTTTTCAACGATATAATACTCGATATAGTTATTCATAAAAATAACGGAATTATGGATGCTTTTCCCTTTTATTTTCACTTTTAACGTATGTAGCCATGAACAAGATTGTTTTCACTTTGACCTTTCCTCATTTGAGAGTAATTCCATTAGTACTGTAGTAGTCGATATTGACAAGTTTTTCTTGATAAAATGGAATATTCTAACGAAGAAAAACTGAATATGGTGAAATGTTATATCATATGCCATAAACATTCAGTTCGTGCAGTTGAGGAATATTTTCATAGATATTTTAATCGTCGTCAACCTGCTCTATGTACATTTAAGAGGTTTTGCGATAGTTTACACAGATATGGATCTTTTACTAAACCACCAAAGGAACGTAATCAAATTAACGAAGCAGCACAAATAAATGTTTTGGCAATGGTAAATCAAATTCCATCTACATCAAATCGTGAGATTGCAGCAGAAGCTGGCACATCTCAACGAACTGTAGTTAAGGTACTGAAAGCGCACAAGTTCCACCTGTACAAACTTTCAGTTTCTCAAACTTTGCATGCTGGTGACGAACATCGACGTATTTTGTTTTGTAACTAACTGCGGTATGTTCAATAGACACATTGAGCATATATGTGCTAAAGAAAACCCTTTACATGTAAAACAAAGACGACCCCAGATAAAATTTGGTTTTAATGTTTGGTGTGGTATCATAGGGTCTACTTTTCTGGGGCCTTTTATCTATGACGAATCACTTACTGGGGAGCGCTACTTGCATTTCTTGCAATACACTTTTCAAGACATGTTGCATAATTTGAATTTGAGCACTCGGTTAGAAATTGAGTGGTTCCAACATGATGGAACATCTGCTCATAACTCGTTAGTAGTAAGGCAACACTTAAATAATATCTATCCAAACTCTTAGATAGGAAGAAATGGCCCACGCGAATGGCGCCCGGTCTCCCGATTGGCATGGGGTGCGCTAAAAAACAATGTATACAAAGAAAGTATGAGCCAGTTGGTGACCTAAGGGAGGCGGTATTACAAGCAGTTGAAGAAATTGATAGGTGGTCTGTGAGGAAAGCAGTAATGTCAATCTTAAAAAGATGCAATTTTTGTCTAAATAACAATGGTGGACTTTTCGAACATAAATTGTAACCATTATTATGTATTTTAATTTCTTAAGTTTTTAGCAAGTACCTACTTATTTAGTATTTTCGTTATATCTGATATACCTAATAAAAAAATCGTTCAATGTTTTTTGGGATAGTTATTAATAAATCAATCTATTTCATGGCTAACTGCGACAAAGTGAAATAAGAGAGAAAAGCATCCATAACTCCTTTATTTTATGTATAACTTTATCGAGTATATATCGTTGAAAAGCTTTAAAAATGACATAGCCAACTATGGTTTCTATTCAAAAAAAGATAAGTTTGTGTCATATCTCGAAAACGAGAAAAAAAACTCAACCTGTATATATGTATTTAGTACAATTTTTGAATTTCGTTACCATACTGATTTTCTTAAGTGTAAGTGTGTGCTTTCGTAACGAAGCTTTCGCTCCAATAAAAATTGATACGGCCCTGCTAGGCTCTTCGTACACTTAACTTAATTTGCGGTCTTTTTGTTAGCCAAATCGTTTCACTTTCCTCATATATGAATCTCGGCGCAGGATGCACTCGCGACGTGCTGTTGCTCAGCACAAGCACTAAAACATTGGCTGTGGCCATGGTCAAGGCAAGATGAAGTCGAGAGTCCATCTGTTCGCGCGGTCAGCTGTTTGCGAATCAACTGAAATCTTGATTATTACTCTCGTCCAGTTTAGGTTTTCATTTATTGCTATTAAAGTAATAAAGTTCCTCATAAAAAATTAATCACAATGAGTACTTATTCTGTCTGTTCATTGAAATTCTGTTCTTATTTCTGTAACAGATGAGTATTGGAATTCGTCATGCTGGCAAAATATACCATGAGAATTTCGAAAAATCATCCGGATTCGTGGTTTGTGCCTTACAGGAAATTTTACTCAAAGATGTACTGAGAAAAGAAATTTCTACATTATAATTAACCAATCTGCCGGTTTAGAACTATATGTCTGTTACGCAACATCGTCCATAAGGCGAATAATTCGGATCCATCCTATAATTTATTGCTAATTAATTGCAATTTAATTTCGCCAATATAATATTTATTACTATAACATTTTGAAAAAGATATCGAAACGTTTTTTCGTCATAATTAATTGCTAATTAATTACTTTTCAACTACGCAACAATTGAATTTATTGCTCCAATCCTTTCTGTAACACCTGGGCTAATCAGACATCGCTAGATTTAATAAAGATATGGGGTCGTTTTTTTCGTCATAATTAATTGCTAATTAATTGCTTTCAACTACGCAACAATTGAATTTATTGCTCCAATCCTTTCTGTAAAACCTGGGCTAAACTGACATCCGACTTATGGTACATTAGCCATACCCATAACTCCGGATTTAATAAAGATATCGGGACGTTTTTTTTTCTTTATAATTAATTGCTAATTAATTTCTCTTCAACTATGCAACAATTGAATTTATTGCTCCAATCCTTTCTGTGAAACCTGGGCTAATCTGACATCAGACTTATGGTACATTAGCCATACCCATAACTCCGGATTTAATAAAGATATCGGGACGTTTTTTTCTTCATAATTAATTGCTAATTAATTGCTTTCAATTACGCAACAATTGAATTTATTGCTCCAATCTTTCTGTAAAACCTGGGCTAAACTGACATCAGACTTATGGTACATTAGCCATACCCATAACTCCGGATTTAGTAAAGATATCGGGACGTTTTTATTCTTTATAATTTATTGCTAATTAATTGCTCTTCAACTATGCATCAATTGAATTTATTGATCCAATCCTTTCTGTAAAACCTGGGCTAAACTGACATCAGACTTATAGTACATTAGCCATACCCATAAGTCTGGATTTAATAAAGATATCGGGACGTTTTTTTCTTTATAATTAATTGCTAATTAATTGCTCTTCAACTATGCAACAATTGAATTTATTGCTCCAATCCTTTCTGTGCAACCTGGACTAATCTGACATCAGACTTATGGTACATTAGCCATACCATAATAAATATATCGGGACGTTGAAGGGTTGAAGCAATAAATTTAGTCTTTGCGTAGTTGAAGAGCAATTAATTAGCTAAAATTCTGACATAAGTAACATACCGATATAATTATTATCCGGAGTTATAGTTATGGGTAATGTAGCATAAATCTTATGTCACATTAGTCAGAATTTCTCGGAAAGGGTGGAGCAATAAAGCTTCATTTTGTGTAAATAAATAGCAATTAATTGGCACAAAATTATAGGCTAGGTCCTAATTAGACCTTGCGAAATGGACGATGTTGCGTTTCGACACATAGATTTTGAAGCATCGCTTCATTTGTGTCATATAACCAGTGTTCAATGCGTCGTCCTCTAAGTCATCTTCTTCCAACCTAACAATAACCCGAACATAATGTTATATGATTCACCGAGGTGATTTTCACAACTGCACAACATTTACAGCAGCACAAACTATTTTTAGTGTAACTATACATTAAGTTGTATAATAAAACATAATTTTTGTTAACTGTCGCACATTTAAATTTATTATTTTTTTAAATTCCAACCACGGTTTTTTCGGCTTTATTCTAGTCGTTTTTGCCAAGTTAGAGCTTGTGATATATTGAGGTAGACTGCAATGCATAAATATCGTGGTACGACTAAAAAGAGAGAGGCCAATAGAGAGGGCCAGAGGCTATTTCGAGATTGAACGCAAGACAATACATTTTTTCCAGTCGAGAACCTTCATCAATTGCGCTCCCCAGGAGTTTCAGGAAAATCTATCCTAGGAATCACAGGGAAACGACATTACACACAGTACGACTCCCGATTGGAGTCTCTGTGATTTCTCTGAAACTCCTGGATGTCGAAATTCATTTCGTAATAAAATAATAACCGTATTTAGTCGAAAATAGCGAGATTTGGCTCTAAATACCGCCTAACAGTTGCGTATTAAAATATAATTGGACCATTTTGTACCAATGCCGAACAAAAACTATATAACTTCCTTAATTATTTCTGCATCATTAATTTCAAATTCGACCGTTTTGGCTCATAAAAATCCCTCGAATTCCACTTTATCTTGACTAGAAATCTCTATCAATTTTCTGAGAGTAACTCTTGAAGTGACTTTTGATGATTTTCGAGATAAAAACGCATTGTTAGACCCAGTTGCCGTAAATACGATAAATTTGTCACAATTTTTATAAAAGAATCTGTTATAATAGCCCACTAGAGATCACTTGAACGAAATTGTATTCTTACAATGACTTCCCTAACGGACTTTGGTTCATGCGGTCGCACAATGGGAAAGCACTTGACGAACAATACCGAATAGTTTATAAGGTTGTCTGCAGCTGTGGATTTGTAACATTTAAGTAGGTAGGTTTTACATATTATGCTGCTTTTTTCCTTTTTTTAGTAATTGCAGATAAATAAGAGGGAAGTTTTTGGTGTGTTATGAGGGTTTATTAACAAAAAGCATAGTGTCTGATTTCATATTAATAGACATTAGAGGTGTCTACATTAAATCTAAAAATCTGTGTTACTGTAGTGACAAGTAACTTTTAAACTTCCGTGATATTTGATTCATAGTAGGTAAATATCAAAATGACAAATCTTAGGCGCTACTTTTTTTCACCAGAACACAGGCTCAACTCTGGTCTATCTGATATTTTCATACTTTAACTATGTGACGCCAGCCTCAAAAATGGAGGCGCTATATCGAACTCGTATTTTTTATATATGGCCATCGATTTTTCTAAGGTCTTTTAATGGATTCATTTTTTTGGCCTGAAACTTTGTAGTTTACAAGTTATTAGGGTTCCGTATATACAATATACGGATACCCTTATAATATCACTCCGGATTTTTGCCTCTGTCATCACACCAATTTTCTCCTAAACTACTGGACGGAAGAAATTTGGTATCGATGAATAGTTGGGTGACCCGATCAGGAGTACATATCGTAAATGAAGAAATTTTGATTTTAGGGGTACTTCTGGGGGAAAAAACTAAAAAAATCGACCGTTTCCCCCTTGATATTCAAAACTACTGAGCCTAAAATTTTGAAAAAATAGGAAATATAGATCGTTGCGCGAACTTTACAGGAAAATAAGGAGAACCATTAATGTTAATTTTGGGGGGCAAATTATAGAATTAACTGAAAATTTAAAAATAAAATTGTTTCAAACGCATCATGTAATATATCAAATGAAAGGTCGCATTTTGGGAATACAAATATTATTTTTCACCATAAAAAAAATAATTAAAAAGATATTACGAATATACAAAAATTTACCCCCCCCCCTTTACCTCAGAAACTATAAAACGAAGTTTTGAAAAAAATTAGAGGTATAGGGTCTGACCTGAAGTTTACTGAAAAAGTAAGGAAAAACCTCTACTTTTAATTTTGGGAGGCAAATTACAGAATTACATGGAAAATATAAAATTAAAATTGTTTTTAACCCATCATGTTACATATCAAATGAAAAGTTTCATTATGACGAAAACAAATATATTTTCCATATTTTTAAAATAAATTAATTAAAGATATTAACAAAAATATAAAAAAACAAAAATTCAATTTTCAAAAGGCTCATTATGTGAATTAGAAATATATCATATTTTTAAATCATTTGTTTAAAAGATATTAACAAATATATTAAACATTGATTTAATCCCCACTTTAGAAACTACACTATTTAATTTTGAAATATATTTGTATTGTATTTTTAAATAATTTGAATAATATATTTAATAATTTATAATTTAAAACTTAACCTGTTTTGGCCTATATCTTCCAATCTACAGAGCTTCAAAATTCAGAAAGTATATTATAAAAGGCTTCCCTGAAAGTTTATTAGTGAAATAAAACTCTAATGTTAATTAGAAAATTAATACATATGTGGAATGTCTTCGATGGCACATTACATATAATATCCAAAAAAATATATGAATTAGATGTTGCGGTTTTAGTTCAATGCTGGTTCAATGCAAGTATATAATTGACGAAGGACCTTTAGCGAACAATCAATAAACACGTGCGGTCACGTAAACGAATCACCAAATAAAAGTTAATCACTAACCTTTTACGTCGAAGCTCTGCAAAGGGTGTTTTCTTGGTTCTTCTTTCTTCGGAGGCTAGCCCCGTAACAGCAGGAACAGTTTTTTAGAGCTTCGTCAGGACAACACGTTACACAAAAAATAGTGACGTAATGTTCACAACAAACAAAGAAACTAAATGAAAGCGGTTTAGCGGCTGCCACGATCAGAACTAATAACCCGCGAATCATAACACTATAACAACAAAAAGCGGCCGTCTCTTCAGACGGAATCAAAGGTGTCCGAACAGTTCAGAGCACAATTTCCGGGATAGGTTTCTTCTCCTTGGGTTTTTTCCTTGCTTTCGTGCTTGAGTGATTCGTCCTTCTTGACTGGTATTTGCACAACTTCTTTAATCTCTGAACTTCTTCAGGATCTTCCTTGAATTCAAACAGCTTTGGAGTGTTGTCGCTAGCATTACTTGCATTTTCGGGTTCGTCTGATTCGTGCTCTTGACTCACAGAAGGTTTCATGTTGGATTCTTTAGATTGCTTTTACGTCGAAGTTCTGCGGTGTTTGGTTCTTCTTTCTTCAGAGGCTAGCCCCGTAACAGCAGAATAGTTTTTTAGCGCTTCGTCAGGACAACACGTTACACAAAAAATAGTGACGTAATGTTCATTGATTGAGCAAACAAAAATGCGGGTTTAACAACAAATGATGCGCTTTTGTAAACACAAAAGAAACTAAATGAAAGCGGTTTAGCGGTCGTCACGATCGGAGCCACCAACTCGCGGAATCGCAACACAAAAACAACAAAAAGCGGCCGTCCCTTCAGACGGAATCAAACGTGTCCGAACAGTTCAGAGCACAATACACGAATCTCGAATACTGTCTATATTTTACACGCAAAAAACACTTAAAATTAGCATTAGCGCGACGGAATGTTTTGGAAAAGGTGCAGAAGTTTAAAAATCAATGAATTGAAAACAATACACCAAAACAAATGGCGGGAATGCACCAATATGTATTCTTATAAAAATCAAGCGAATCCTGAAGCAGATAAAATAAAAAAACTATTTGTGGAAAATGAAAGTATATTTTTTATAAATTTAAAACGTTTCCTTTAAAACCTTGTCTAAAACTGGAATATTAGAATCTGTTGAAGGTGGTACGGAACCCTTAGTATGCGAGTCCAACTCGCACTTGACCAACTTATTTATATTTTTGCACTTATGTTCACTTTTGTTCTTATTGTCGTACTTGTTTCAATATGTAAGACCTTGTTTTATCTTAAACAACTTTATATTGTATTTTAATAAATAAATAAATCATTTTTTACGTACTCCAAATGTTACAATTGTTTATGATAAACAACAATGAGAACAGGATTGGGAGCTTTGACAAATTTTACTCGTTCAACAAAATACAGACCCAAAAATAATTATTAAACAAAAAAAACCCATATAATAATAAGTAATTTCGAAAAGATTGTTGAGGAGGTCTTGTATTATTTTGTCTGTTCACTGGGTATTCTCTCCTCAAATTTTTTCCTGCAACAGATAAGTATTTAAAATCGTATTTGGAGAACAAAGAGTAGTAAGGCAATTTCGTAAAATTGCCCAGAGTCGGAGCTGAAACGTCTCCAAACAGATAAGTATAACACTATACCATACTACACTCAAATTACAGACAATATATAATTTTAATTCATATTTTGTGATGTTACAACGGCCAAGATTAATGACAATATTTCAGAACGACTTTGGAAAAAATTATCTACCCCTATCAATTTGTATTAACTTAATCCCACTTGCCCCGTCCTTATCACACCTTTAGATAACCGAAACGTCCAATAGCCACAATTAGCGACCCCGAATCTGATGGCCAAACAATAATTACCTTTATCGAAAGGATTTTCTTTCCGCATTTCGTGGCTATTTATCCCTAGTTCTTATAAGTGGGATTTTCGTTCTCTTATCGAAAACGGACTTAACGCACTGAATTGATCGACTCAATTAGGATTTTTGTTCAACTCGTTTAAGGAAGGATCTTTAAGATAAAAGTGTATGAGGAATAATTTAAAAAACTGCTGATTCCAACTTCATTTACAGTTTCGAATCAAAGTCACGAATTATTGAGCTATTAGGCAGCAATGATCAATAATTTGCTAAGGAATATTTTTTTATATTCATTTGGGCTACATCATACATAATATAATCGCAAAAAAAACAATAATAAAATTATTTGAATGTTCATCTGGGATTTTCTCTCCTCGCAATGGTTTCTGAAAAATACAGATACGTAGTACTGGAATATCAAGGTGTTTGTAGTATCTAAGGGCACGTTTGTGTGGTAAACTGCCCGGAATACTGAAGTTGCCCTTCTATAGAAAAAACTTACTCGCAGGGGTTAACTGTCGAGACATGAAAGACACTTTCTTTGAGGTTCTTACTTTAAGTAGATTTTTGTCTTAACTAGTATTCCAGTATAATATGTTGTGTATTTTGTGTTGTACTTATCTGTTTTTTTGTGACGTTTCGATGCCTTATCAGGAATCGTTGTCGAACAATGTTCCTTTGAATGTTTTGCACAATATTCGCTTGACTTTTTTTGGTAATGTCAAATGGCTGATTAATTGACTTTGAAGTTTCCTTTTTGATGTTCATTCGTCAGAAGTTGTTGCCATGCAACCGGTATCTCTACAGAGGGTGTCCCGATTTCTCCATTATTCAACAACATGCAGACACTTTCTTTGATTTTTCTTTTTTTGGTATGTTCTTCTTTAAGTAGTATTTTTGTCTTATTCCAGTTCATTTTGTGTGTACCATTATCCGCGAATACGTGATTTGCCAATCTTGATCTGTCTATATGTCTTCTTGAGACATATAGTAGATGCCCTAAGTTGATAGAGTGTCCTGTTTGGATATTATGATGTCAAATTTGATCTTAAAGTATTATTTGTTTTAAAAATCGTTTTTACTTGGTATTTATTGCCAATACGTTTAATTTTTTCGGAGAGGCCGGAAACATAAGAAATAACGTTTATAATTGTAGAGTTAATATCAGTTTGTGTGTTGTTATTTAAATTGGAAGTATTGTGTGTTGTTTGTGTCGTTTGTTGGTTTCTTTGTTTTTTCTCGATTTGGTAAATTGTTTTGTTTATGAAATTTCTTGGGTATTCGTTTTGTTCTAAAACTTCCTTTATCAAACATAACTCTTTCTCAAAAATTTCCTTTGTTGCTGAAACTGCTTTGGCTCTGTCATATAAGGATTTACTGACTCATTTTTTTACATTTAAAGAATGATTTGAATAAAAATTCAAATATCTATTAGTATGCGTTGGTTTCCTAAAAATGCTTGTAGTGAAATTGTTGTTCGACCGGTCAACCAACACGTCTAAAAATGGAAGTTTATTTCCATTTTCTATTTCAATAGTAAATTTAATTGTAGATTCTTTGTTATTGATCGTGTCTAAAAAGCAGTATAAGTCGTCTATGCGATGTTCCCATATTGCAAAAATATCATCAACGTAGCGCCACCATACTTTAGGTTTTTTTGAAAAATTAAAGATAAAAGTTTCCTCAAAGTATTTCATAAATATATTACTTACTATGGGTGACAAAGAAGAACCTATAGCCATTCCAAAATCTTGTCTGTAGGAACTTTCTTCATATTGAAAATATGTTGAAAACGGTACTCAAAATTCCAAAAATTGTGTGTACAGTGTACCTTGTACCTGCTGAAAAACATATACCGGTGAGACATCAAGACCTCTCCAAATTAGAACAAAAGAGCACCAATACAACGTCTCAAGAAGACATATAGACAGATCAAGATTGGCAAATCATGTACTCACGGATAATGGTACACACAAAATGGACTGGAATAAGACAAAAATACTACTTAAAGAAAAATATACCAAAAACAGAAACAGACCAACAACACCGGAAAGCCTTCCTTCCGTACATTCGAGAAGTCACTGACAAAATAGCACGAATCCTACACCGACATCAAATAAAGACAGTTTTCAACACCAATCAAACTATAGCCAACTTAACCGGGAAGCCTAAAGATAAAGTACCTAACGAGGATCAAGGAGTTTACGAAATTCCATGTCGCGATTGCCCAAAAACCTACATCGGTCGTACAAATAGGCGCGTCAACCATCGAGTATATGAACATTCTTTGTCAGTTCGCAAATAAGATCCGACTCCAGCTCTCGCGCATCATAATATCCAAACAGGACACTCTATCAACTTCGAGGGCAGTAGGACTATCGTATCTCTTAACTCCCTTAGGGCATCTACTATTCGCGAAGCTATAGAAATAGAGAAAAGACCCCTCTGTCTAAACCAGTGCTGCCACAACCCAGAGTACAGAAATCGGTAGCTTTCAAGGATAAATTTCGGTAGATTTCGGTAGCCATCGGAAAGTTAGTATAATTACATGTTGGTTTAACAGTGTTGTATAGAAAACCAAGATAAATATTTGCTAGGAAAATAAATAGTATGAAAGAATTCATTGACAACATAGGTATTTAATTGACAGTTTGGTGGTTACTCTAAAAAATCGTATAATTTCAAATGAAATCTACCAAATTTCATATTTCGGAAATCGGTAGAACCATTTGAAAATTGTCAAAAATCGGTAGACTACCGAAAAATCGGTAGAAACGGCAGCACAGGTCTAAACCGACGCGATGACAGCTCTCGCCTTCCCACAGCATGGACCGCCGTAATTGCCAGATTAAACAAAGCAGACACGCCCACCAACACCCAACCAATCACAACACAGCCTCATCACGTGACATCCCCTTCTAACCCAGCGCTAACTATAAATAAAAGAAGCAGAGCCGACTCAAATTCAATTCAGTGACTCTTGGGGAGTAGACTCTGAAACTCTTTTTCACTTTTTTCTCTTGATAATGGCTCCAAAGCAGGAGTCGAAACGTCGAGTATATAATAAATTCAGACGCGGTTTTCACCCGTAACCTAGCCTTGTTCATAGTAATGACCGCACAAGCCTCTTAGAACATATATATATATATATATATATATATATATATATATATCTAATTATAATGGTAACGGCTGTTAAAATTTGTATTCAAACGAATTGCGGGTAGCAGCCAAAGATTAATAAGTGTACTCTTTTTTATATAGAGCTTTCGAATTCTTTTATTCCTTCGTCAGTCAAATACTGAAAAAGTTACAAATATTGTTGTTATTATAAGTACTATAAATGAAATAAATGGTAACTTACTAAAGTTGAGGTTCACAAAATAAAATTAGCATCTCTAGAGAATTAAAAAATGTAACATTTAGTTTTATGGTTGTAGTTTCATGAAAATAGATCCAAATTTGAATTTTTTGATGACAAATATAAATGTGAAACCATAGAAATGTCGGAGGTAATATTATAAGGGATGAGAGTTTTTTTTTTATATAAGTTTAAGAAAATAAATAAATAAATAAATTTCAGACAAGTTCCAAAAGTAAGTAATATATGCACATATATATCACAAAAACAAAAACGTATGGGTTGATTATTATTTTATATATACACATATATATTAGTATCAGTCATCAATAGTATCAACTGAAGTATTGACAGAAGAGTTTGCTGTTAATCTATCATTATCCAATTTCAACAGGTTACAATAAATCACATTAAGATCCCGTACATCAGTCCGTCGATTAATGCTGTTATCATAATTATTGATGAAAACCATTTCTAAGAAATTTCGTTTAAAAGTATTACGTTCTAGAGCTAAAATTTTTGTATTTTCAAAATCCGCACTGTGGTGATTATTAAGACAATGTATGGCTAAAGAGCAATTTTCTTTTTGTAGCCTAATATCACTTTTATGTGATGTTATTCTATGTTTTAAATTTCTAGATGTTTGCCCTATGTACGTAGCAGGACAATCATTGCAATTAATTTTATATACTACGTTGGACTTAAGGTCTTTAGGTGTTTTGTCTTTAATTTTATTGAATAAATCACCAACCGTTTTTATGGATTTATATGCAAATCTTATACTACGTTCATTTTTAAAAATGCTTACAATTTTGGGAGTAATATCTTTGATGTACGGAATTGAAACATAATTCACAGCAAGATCTGTCGAATTGGATTTGTTAATGAGAGAATTATTAGATATTATATTTACGTTATCAAATTGCGATGTGTTAAAAATTAGTTTATTTAAAAGTTTTGAGGGATACGAGTTGTTACGGAAAAGTTGATATAATAACTGCAAATTTTTTTCTTTGTAACAAGGATGACCAATATTACATATTCTTTTCTTCATTCCATTTATTAAGTTGATTTTCGTTTTAAATGGATGATGGGAGTGGAAATTTATAAATCTGCCTGAATTGGTAGGTTTCATGTACCAGTCAAGTTTTATGTTGTTATTGTCGTCTCGTATCACTTTAGTATCTAGAAAAGGAACTCCATGTTGATGATCTTCTTCTTCTATTGTAAATTGTAAAAATGTATTATAATTATTAAATACTCTTAATAGTTCAATGTTACTTCCTAACGGGATACAACAAATGATGTCATCAACATATTTTTTAAAAAGGAATATTGAAACTTAATTTGGAGAGGCAACTGTCAATGAGGTCATCCATTACATATTGTGCTATAATTGGCGAAAAACTTGATCCCATTGGTGAACCAAAAATCTGTTTATAATACCTCCATTGAATGAAAAAACCGTTGAATCAAAAATAAATTGAATGAGTTGAATGAAATTATTTTTATTAATGTTAGTATGTAAAGAAATGGTGTTCCAATGTTTATTAATGCTTTGCAGTACAAGTTCCAGAGAAATGTTAGTAAATAACGATTTGACATCTAAGCTGACAATAACATAATTCGGAGGTATACTAAAATTGTTATACATATTAGGGAATGTAAATGAATCTTCAGTGTAATATTGGTTCTCCTTGTTATAAGCTTTAGTTAAGATATCAACTAATAAGAGGTTTATTACCAGATATAATTATTAATGAGTTTTCTGGCAGACTTTTACTTAATTATAACAGACATTTTCATGAAATTAAATTAAGTAATTTGAAAAAAATTAACTCTCTTATGAAAGATAAATCTTTTCAGATTAATATCAGTGATCAATGGTTCAAGAACCTCACAAATATACAATTTCCTAAAGAAGCTGTACATATGCTATCATTAGGACCAAAATTTTGCTTACCTCCAACTACTTCAGACATTTCATTAAAAAAACATTTAGCTGATATAGAATATGCGATCCAATTTGTTAAAGATAAGAAAACCCAAAATATATATACTTCCAAAATAACAAATATTCTTACAAATCAGTTTATAATAACAAAAATCGCTATAATCACTTTAATCATATGTTTGAAATAACCAAGCATTTTTAAGAGCAAATCCTAACATCTTAATAATCAAATCCGACAAGAGCAATGTTACAACAGCTATAAAAAAAGATACTTATATCAATCTTTGTAATGACTTATTAAATGATCAAAACTATTACATAACTATTAATAGAGATCCATCCTCTACTATCCAAAAAAAAGCATGTAATTTTATTACCAATCTAAAAATAGCGGACAAATTGATAATATAACAGCAAAGAAATATTCCATTTATAATTCTATATGCCCAAAATATTACGCCTTACCTAAAATACACAAACAACACTTTGTCTAAGACCTATTGTTTCTTCAATTGACGCTCCAAATTCGGGCATTGCCAGCTTATTAGTTGATATCTTAACTAAAGCTTATAACAAGGAGAACCAATATTACACTGAAGATTCATTTACATTCTCTAATATGTATAACAATTTTAGTATACCTCCGAATTATGTTATTGTCAGCTTAGATGTCAAATCGTTATTTACTAACATTTCTCTGGAACTTGTACTGCAAAGCATTAATAAACATTGGAACACCATTTCTTTACATACTAACATTAATAAAAATAATTTCATTCAACTCATTCAATTTATTTTTGATTCAACGGTTTTTTCATTCAATGGAGGTTATTATAAACAGATTTTCGGTTCACCAATGGGATCAAGTTTTTCGCCAATTATAGCACAATATGTAATGGATGACCTCATTGACAGTTGCCTCTCCAAATTAAGTTTCAATATTCCTTTTTTAAAAAAAATATGTTGATGACATCATTTGTTGTATCCCGTTAGGAAGTAACATTGAACTATTAAGAGTATTTAATAATTATAATACATTTTTACAATTTACAATAGAAGAAGAAGATCATCAACATGGAGTTCCTTTCTAGATACTAAAGTGATACGAGACGACAATAACAACATAAAACTTGACTGGTACATGAAACCTACCAATTCAGGCAGATTTATAAATTTCCACTCCCATCATCCATTTAAAACGAAAATCAACTTAATAAATGGAATGAAGAAAAGAATATGTAATATTGGTCATCCTTGTTACAAAGAAAAAAATTTGCAGTTATTATATCAACTTTTCCGTAACAACTCGTATCCCTCAAAACTTTTAAATAAACTAATTTTTAACACATCGCAATTTGATAACGTAAATATAATATCTAATAATTCTCTCATTAACAAATCGAATTCGACAGATCTTGCTGTGAATTATGTTTCAATTCCGTACATCAAAGATATTACTCCCAAATTGTAAGCATTTTTAAAAATGAACGTAGTATAAGATTTGCATATAAATCCATAAAAACGGTTGGTGATTTATTCAATAAAATTAAAGACAAAACACCTAAAGACCTTAAGTCCAACGTAGTATATAAAATTAATTGCAATGATTGTCCTGCTACGTACATAGGGCAAACATCTAGAAATTTAAAACATAGAATAACATCACATAAAAGTGATATTAGGCTACAAAAAGAAAATTGCTCTTTAGCCATACATTGTCTTAATAATCACCACAGTGCGGATTTTGAAAATACAAAAATTTTAGCTCTAGAACGTAATACTTTTAAACGAAATTTCTTAGAAATGGTTTTCATCAATAATTGATAACAGCATTAATCGACGGACTGATGTACGGGATCTTAATGTGATTTATTGTAACCTGTTGAAATTGGATAATGATAGACTAACAGCAACTCTTCTGTCAATACTTCAGTTGATACTATTGATGACTGATACTAATATATATGTGTATATATAAAATAATAATCAACCCATACGTTTTTGTTTTTGTGATATATATGTGCATATATTACTTACTTTTGGAACTTGTCTGAAATTTATTTATTTATTTATTTTCTTAAACTTATATAAAAAAAAACTCTCATCCCTTATAATATTACCTCCGACATTTCTATGGTTTCACATTTATATTTGTCATCAAAAAATTCAAATTTGGATCTATTTTCATGAAACTACAACCATAAAACTAAATGTTACATTTTTTAATTCTCTAGAGATGCTAATTTTATTTTGTGAACCTCAACTTTAGTAAGTTACCATTTATTTCATTTATAGTACTTATAATAACAACAATATTTGTAACTTTTTCAGTATTTGACTGACGAAGGAATAAAAGAATTCCGAAAGCTCTCATATAAAAAAGAGTACACTTATTAATCTTTGGCTGCTACCCGCAATTCGTTTGAATATATATATATATATATATATATATATATATATATATAGAATAAGCTAAATTAATCAGTAGGATGGTACCTTAAATTAGATAAAAAACAACAGTTTTTATTTTAAGTCCGTTGAAGTCGGTTCTTTTTTAAATATTAGTTATTTATCTTAATTGATTGTTGTTCAGTACTCGACTACTCGAATTTTTACAGTCACTCATAATGTTCGATAGCTCTTGAAGCTTTTACGAAGGTTTCACTTCAATAAACCATTAAATTTTCTTCATTAGCGTCAAAGTTCCAAACACTATAACACAAATACTGTTCCTATTGCAAATGCAATAAAAAATGTCATTCAAGCAACCATCCATTTCCACGCATACCGCTGTTCCGCACATTTTCGATATCTCAATTATGTATCAACATTCACCGTTCCTCCAGATTGTTTAGCGTCTTTTATTCTGCCATACAATAAAAAACCGCATGATTCTTGCATTGAATAGTACGACCACCGTTGAAGAAAAGAATCCAAGCTGTGAAATATTATCACCGGATTGTTATTCCGCATCTAATCGGTGTTAGATCTGAAGACATTTCTTTGGGGAAGCCAAAGGGTGTTGTTAAGAAGAGAAAAAAAGGTGCAAAGGGTTACATAATAACCTAATGGGTTGATGTAACACCTAGCTCGGACACCAATGAGTCACCCCATGTGAATATGCTTAACGGTAGCAACTTATCGCGATTTAAAGTGACGGCCTACTGCTATTTGTCAAGTTGTATATAAAAAAGAGGATATAATTAAGATTTTACAGATTTTTTCACAGAAATAGAAAGCTGCGTGTTAGTTTTTTAACATAGTTGGGTTTAAAACTCTAACAAATGAAGATATAATTAAGTTTCGTTATTAGCCTTTCGAGACTTGATTTTGAACGGAAGACAATATAATGTTTCTAGTTTGGAAGGTTAATCAGGTTTGCTACTCTTTAAAGATTGAAAGCTCGAAATATGAATTTTTCAAAAAAAAAAATTAGTTGGTAGACAATGTAACTCGTTCCTTGAAGTTTCCTTGGACCGGTCATGGTCATTGGGTCTTATCTGGTCCAATCAGCGTCGTCGTACCTGGAGGTTGGCTGCCGGTGATGCGTAGCGGCAGAGGCCGAAGAAGAGCTCTCCAAATATTTTTAATTTGGACGCTGGGCTCACTAATTATATTTTCGTTCGAGATTATATATGCTGTCTCTATGAATATTCTTTTGTACCAGTGCTCTTCCTTGGGAATTGCTCTAGCCTGGTCCCAGTTGATATTATGGTGTTCGGACCATGCGTGATTCGCTAGCCAAGACTTCGTTACCTCTGCCCTTTGAGTAGCTGTGCGGTGTGCCTTAATCCTGGTGTCTAGCGGTCGATTTGTCTCTCCAATGTAAAGATTGCTACATTCACACGGTATGCTGTATATACAGTTATTTGGTATTGCTGGTGCGTCGGGCCTCGTTCTTGTTATCATGCTCCTCAAGGTGTCGTTGCTTTTGAAGATCATTCTGATTCCATAGCTGTGTGCAATTCTTCTAAGTTTCTCCGCCAAGCCTTTAGTATACGGTAATAGTAGAGTTGCTACCGTGGTGTCCTCTGCCTGCCTAGGTGGTTTGTCCAGCTCTTCAAACGCCTTGGTAGTGATCGTTTCCGGATATCCATTCGCCAAAAGGTCTTCTCTAAGTTTCATTTTATCTTCTTTGAGGGCTTCTGGTGTGCTGCAGATATTTTGACCCTATGGATTAGTGAAGAGCTTTTCTTGGGCCTCTGCCGCTACGTATCACCGGCAACCAACCTCCAGGTCCGATGACGCTGATTGGAGCAGATAAGATCCAATGAGCATGACCGGCGACGCATGACCGATTAAGGGTATAATATAAATACGACGGATACTCTGAATATACTATCATTCACCTGATGATGATACACAGCTATTGAAACGTAGTGAGATCAACCACTTCAAGACGATGGAAGTCCAAGGAAACTTCGTGAAAAAAAAATATTGCGTTATGTGCCAGTGGCTAATACCAATGTCAAAACTCAGCCTAGCATCTTGTTGTCTCGTGCATGACAGTGGTGTTCAGTAGGGTGAATCGAAAAAAGGCATTTATCTTAAATCTTCTAATAGCAGTCAAACGTAATCATACCGTCTAACTAAAAAGCATACCAAATTAATTACCGATTAAATGAGATCTTCCGTTCGAACTTCGAGAAAACTCAGGTTTTTGGCTTATTTTTCCGAATTTCCGACTTTGTAATCGATTTTCCCCATAGTTGTTGAAATAACCTTACAAAATATGTTTTCCCTAGAGGTCTCAATAAAAATCAATAATTATTTTATTCATAACTAAATAAGGGCGTAAATTTTATTTCAGCTCATTCAAACAAGATATTTTAAAAATTATCAGCAAACTGTTGGAATTTTCATAATTCACCACATATACAAACTGGTTTAGAATTATGCGTAACACGTGGCGAATACTTTGTGTCAACAAAACTGGACCCTCAGATACATCAGCCGAAAAAATCTACACGAAGTTTTGGACCCTAATTCGGCTCCAAAATTGACATTAGAGATTTTACTAATAATTTACAGGAAGTTTTTTAAATCTACTGTCTAATTTTTGAGGCTTGTAATGGGAAGATTAGGGCAAAATAGGTCAATTTTAAATTATAATTATAAATATATTATTCAAATTGTAAATACAATCAAATATATATTTCAAAATTTAAATAGTGTAGTTTTCTGAAGTGGGAATTAAGTCGATATTTAATATATTTGTTAATATCTTTTAAACAAATGATTTAAAAATAGATATATTTGTAATTCACATAATGAGCCTTTTGAAAATTGAATTTTTATTTTCCACTTAATTCTAAATTTGTTCCTAAAAATTATTCTTATAAAATTTCAAGTGAGCACCAGTACCCCTAATATTTTCAAATTTTAGGTAGTATGGTTTCAGAAATAGCGAGAAATGAGAATTTTTTTATATCTTTATGTTAATATCTTGTAAACCATTAATTTTAAAAATATGAAAATATGTATTTGTGTTCCTCATAATAATATTTTATTGATATATTGCATGATGCGTTGAAAATTATATTTTTTTCCGTTTAATTCTATAATTTGGCCCCCAATATTAATATTAAGGGTTTCTTCGTATGTTTCCTGTAAACAAAAAATTGTAGTCTTACAGTTTTGGGGAACAAGGGGGAATGGGTAATTTTTTAATATTTTTTTATATATTTTATTAAAATATTAAATAAAAAATATAAAAATATATTAGTATTCGTCATAATGTCCCTTTGATTTGATACATTACTTGATCCGTTAGAAACAATTATAATTTTTTATTTTCAATTTAATTCTATAATTTTTCCCCTCAAAAGAAATTTTACGGGTTCTCCTTATTTTTCCAGTAAGTTTAGGTAAGGGGCTATAATTCTGTTTTTTTCAAAATTTTACAGCTCATGGTTTCGGAAACAAGGAGGGGGGAATGGGTGATTTTTTTTATATTTTTGTTAATATCTTTTTAATTTATTTATTTTAAAAATATGGAAAAAATATTTTGTTTTCGTCATAATGCGCCCTTTCATTTGATATATAACATGATGGGTTAGAAACAATTTTAATTTTATATTTTTCATTTAATTCTGTAATTCGCCCCCCAAAATTAAGAATTAAAAGTAGAGGTTTCTCTTTATTTTTCCAGTAAACTTCAGATCATACCCTATACCTCTAATTTTTTTCGAACTTTACGTTTTATAGTTTCGGGGATAAGGTGGGGGGGATGGGTAAATTTTTGTATATTTTCGTCTTTTTAATTAATTTATTTAAATATAAAAAAATATATTTGTATTCCTCAGAATGGGACCTTTCATTTGATATATTACATGATGCGTTTGAATTTTTTTTATTTTAAATTATCATTTGATTGTATAATTTGCCCCCCAAAATTAATCTTAATGGTTTCTCCTTATTTTTCCTGTAAAGTTCGCGCAACGATCTATATTTTGCTATTTTTTTCAAAATCTTAGGCTCAGTAGTTTCTGAGATCAGGGGGAGAGAACGGTCGATTTTTTTAGTTTTTCCCCCCAGAAGTACCCCTAAAATCAAAATTTCTTCATTTGCGATATGTACTCCTGATCAGGTCACCAACTATAGATTGATACCAAATTTCAACCTCTTCCGTCCAGTAGTTTAGGAGAAAATTGCTGTGATGTGACAGAGGCAGAAATCCGGAGAGATTTATAAGGGTATCTGTATTTGTATATACGGAACCCTAAAAATTACCGAATTAGCCTGTTCAGGCATCCGAATTCATAAAAATCCATTTTACGGGAATTTCCTAGAAAAAATATAGTTTTTCTGCTCAAAATGAGAGAGAAGAATCTTCATAGAAGCAGTAGTTGTATGGGGTAAACTATGTCAGTGTATAAGAAAGTCATACATATATTAATAATGGATTTCACAATGTAATTATCATCGATATTGTGATCGTTAAAAGCCAATCAACGTGTAATATCAAATAACCCATATGATTCGTTACCATTAATTCTGGCAGAATGCCGGCTATTAGTTACATGGGAACGAACACGGACAAAATTTGATTTATTTTCTAACACGTGTGAATCGCAAACTTTAAGATTTCTGATCAGATAACGATTTTAAAGTGTCACACATTGCCTTGTGATTTTGTTAAAGAGATTATTATCTATGTAACGGCTTAGTATTTGTGGTGGTTTAATTGAGTGGTTTAAAGTGCGGGTTTTAAATATAATTATCAAAGTCATATATTATACTATTGTGATAAACTTTAATGGTACAATTATTTTTTTGTGTAGAATGAAATGATTGTAGACTTTCATACTGTTTAAATCTAATATTATAATACGAGCAATGTTTGCATATATATATATATATATATATAATATATTATATATATATAATATATATGGTTGATGAGTTATTCCGGTGTACATCCGTTCGTCTGTATTCGTTTGAAAAATCACTTGACGTTTCGCCAAAATCATATTTGGCTTTCTCAAAAGATACTAAGTAGGGACGCGGGCAAGAAGGAGAGGACGGGCATGAAGAATACCTACTCTAGTTCACCGCTTGTTTAATAGAAAGAGACAAGTATTGTTTTACTAGACGCGTCACACATAAGCGGCTACCGGACAGTGTGCGCCGTGACTGCGCGAGTATTAACAAGTTTTTACAAGCACGAAAGGATTTTCGTTAAAAAATTGTGATAAAACAGCCGTAAGTACAATCAGTTTGTTTTATTGTGTTCAGGGCTATCCCTATTTTACTATTTTTAAGTTAGTTTGTTGTAATTTGAGGTGTAAGTAACATTGTCATCTTAAGTTTTCGTCTCACGGTTTTATTTGAAATTTAGGTTATGTCGAATATACCTGACGGGCAAGACGGAGCCGGTAAAAAGGATAGTGTCCGTCTTGCCCTTCTTCTTAATATTAATCGATTATTTAGATGTGTGTTTTCATTTATGTTAATAAAGAATAAATATTGTTGCAGATGTGTATAAGTATAATGAAGACGGACCGGCCAGTTGGTCCGAAGAAATTTGGCGAAGGCAATTGAAGAAGTCAATGACTTCAAATTAAGTGCAAGTAAGAAGTATGGAATTCCATATGCAAACATTACATAGACATATTAAGAGTGGTTCTACTCAAAGAAATTGGGCCGTTTTTGAAACTGTTTTTAAGCTGGAGGAGGAAGAAGAACTCTTGAAGTATGTTCAAAGATGGACAGTTTATTCTACGGCGTCACGCGGAGCGAGTTTTCTGCAAATTGCTGGAGAGTTTGCTAAAAAGAAAGGAAAATCTGGAGGTTTTTTCCGGAAATATAGCTGGAAATGGGTGGTTCAAAATTTCAGGCTTCGCCATCCAACACTGTCTTTGAGATCACCTGAACCCACATCTTTGGTCGAGTCAGAGGGTTTAATCGCGAAGGTGTTAATAGATTTTATTCTTTGTTGGAAGAAGTCGAAAAAAAATACAATTTCGCACCGGATATGTTTTTAACATGGATGAAACTGGAGTGAGGACTTCTTCAACAAGACCACCTAAAGTTCTGTCAACTTATGGAAAAAAAGCAGGTTGGAATAGTTTCCAGCAACGAAAAAGGAGTCTTAACGACCGTAGTTTGTTGCTGCAGTGCATCGGGAACATTTGTTCCACCCATTTTTCATTTTCAAGAGGAAAAGGCTCAATCCGAGACTCTTAGATGGTGCTCCCCTGGTGCTGAAGCAACGACCACCGACAGTGGATGGATTAACTCTCAGATTTCTGGATTGGTTGCATATTTTGTGCAAAAAGTACGTCCCAATCATGATCACAGAGCACTTTTGATCCTAGACGGTCTGAATACATAAAAGTTACGAAGCACTTTGATTTTGGCAACAAAAAATAATGTCATATTTTGACTATTCCTCCTCATACGTCTCACAAATTACAACCTTTGGACGTTGCAGTGCCAGTATACGGACCAATAAAACTACTTCGAGATCGAAGCACACTTCTCCAAAACAGCACCCAGGAGAATTATCAGCCAGTATGACATTGCAAAAATCTCTCTGGGTCGTATT